>OW804094.1:137074857-137200014 GCA_942159475.1 Sthenelais limicola
GCGTGTTTTTCCCGGGTACTTAGTAGATAGGGGAGTAAACAGGGCCATTATACAAGTCCCCTTTGAAAACATATCAATGGAGAATAAATACAAATGGACGTTTTCCCATCAAGCACAGCACCAGCATATGCGCCACCACGCGCTCCTTAACGTTGTCTTGCCCTCTCCGTAGGGGCCTACGATCCGTTACGATCAATAACTAATTGTGGACGTAAAGGGGTCGTAACGAGAAGCATTGAGGTTGCGGGTGGCCTGAGCGAGGGAGATACAAAGGAGATGGTAACGTATTTGGTGTAGGGCTGCGCTTAAGAGTCATTGAGGGAGTTGTATATGGCGGGTGTAGGCGTCTCAACCATCAGCTGGTAGAACAGCTGGAGGAGCACAGGGACATATGGGTCAGATTTTCAGAAAATGTACAATTGGCAGCTGTATACATTTAGTAAATTCTGCTAAATTAGGCTGAGAAATGAAGAATACCGGGTATATCTGAGTATATTTGGTATCGCATTGATTTAAGGTATTGTTGCGTCCAAAAGTAGACATATGTACTAATGATGAAATCCGTACAGACTTTTCCTCTGTGGTACAAGCTATTTCTCATATTACAAATTCTTTTCCAACTGCTAACTTCCTATGTTCGGGCAGATTTGACTATTTCCAGATCAAAAAGTTCCATGTCTGTGGCGATTTCTCCATGTCAGCCTCCTTTTCCACTATTTCCCTTAAATAATCACCACAGAAAAGTATGTCACGGCACCTTTTTCCTATGTCTCCTATTGTATGTCCTATTTCCCCTACATGAAAAGCCATGTCTGGCTCCTCTGATACCTATGTCAAAGATTTGGTCTTTCTTTTCCAATCGATTTCCTCCCTGGTACACTCCTTTTCTACCCATACAAAAACAGACATGGGTCAGATTTTCAGATAATGTACAATTGGCAGCTGTACACATTTAGTATATTCTGCTAAATTAGGCTGCAATTTGGTCAATATTATGTATATTCCTGTACATTTGGTATTGCATTGATTCTAGCAATCTGTTTGGTTAGGGTTGAACTGTATTTTGAACTTTATTTTGGTCTGAAATTTGGGTTATTGGAGAGGATTGGTGAAGATGAATTGTACATTTTCTGAACATCTAACCCACATGGGTAGTGACTCAGTGTTATGTAACATTATCCACTACCCCTGACTGTGGGCACACCAGCTATCTTTGTAGTGTAGCAGTGTTACATAACACATCCAATACATCTTCTCTTCCTTTCTCTTTCTCCCTCTCTCCCCTCTCCCCTCCCGCTCACCCCCCCCTCCCCCGCTCACCCACCCTCCCTCTCCCTCTCACCCTCCTTCTCCCTCCCAGTCATGTTGGGGTAGGAATACATCATGGTACATTTGGGTAAAAAGGAGTGGATATTTGGAAAAGGAGTGGATATTCGGAAAAAGAAAAGGATATTCCAAAAAGAAAAGGATATTCCAAAAAGGAAAAGTATATTCCTAAAAGGAAAATGATAATCCGAAAAGGAAAAGGACATTGGCAAAAAAGGAAAAGAAAGTTGACAAAAAGGTATTGGATATTCCAAAAAGAAAAGTCTTGGATATTTTTGATTTTTCCTATTTCACGTTTATATCCTTTCAGATTGGGGACAAAACAGGTATCAGGTCTCTTATGTTAAACTGCATTTTGAAGCTCATTTTTGTCTTAAATGTGGGTTATTTGAGAGGATTGGTGAAGGTGAATTGGACATTTTCTGAAAATCTGACCCATATAGAGAGAGGGGGGAGGGGGAGGGGAGGGGAAAGGGGAAGAGGAGGAGAGAGGGGAGAGGGGAGAGACACACATAGAGTGAGATAGAGAGGTGGGACTAGGAGGTAGAGACAGGGGCAGGGAGAAGGAGAGGGATGGGAGGAATGAGGGGGAGAGGGATGGAGCACTTATAGAGTGAGAGAGAGGGGGAGGATAGGAATGGGGGAGGGGAGGGAAAGAGGAAGACACCGAGGGAGAAACAGGGGAGATTGAGAGGGAAAGAGAAAGTGATAGAGAGAGACACACAGAGGGAGGGACATGGGGGATTGAGAGAGAGAGAGGGATAGTGAGGGGGATTGAGAGAGAGAGGGAGAGTGAGGGAGAAGGAGGGGAGAGAGGGAGAGAGAGGGAGAGGGAGAGAGAGAGGGAGAGAGAGGGAGAGAGAGGGAGAGAGGGAGAGGGAGAGAGAGAGGGAGAGAGAGGGAGAGAGAGGGACAGAGAGGGAGGGGGAGAGAGGGACAGAGAGAGGGAGAGCGAGAGGGAGAGAGAGAGAGGGAGAGAGAGAGAGGGAGGGGGAGAGATAGAAAGAGAGGGAGAGAGATGGAGAGAGAGAGGGAGAGGGAGGGAGAGAGAGGGAGAGGGAGGGAGAGAGAGAGAGGGAGAGAGAGGGAGAGAGAGGGAGAGAGAGGGAGAGAGAGGGAGAGAGAGGGAGAGAGAGGGAGAGAGAGGGAGAGAGAGGGAGAGAGAGGGAGATAGAGGGAGGGAGAGAGAGGGGAGAAGAGAGAGAGAGAGAGAGGGAGAGAGAGGGAGAGATATACTAGTATACATAACGCTTTAGTAATGATTGGACTAGGATTTACAAAATAAAAAACAGAATATTTTTTTTCAGTGAAGAGAGGGGAATGAGAGAGGGAGAGAGATAAGGAGAGAGAGGGAGAGAGAGGGGGATAGAGGGAGGGGGAGAGAGGGAGAGTGAGAGAGAGAGAGGGAGAGGGGAGTGAGAGAGAGGGAGAGAGAGGGAGGGGGAGAGATAGAGAGAGAGGGAGAGAGAGTACGAGAGAGGGAGAGAGAGGGAGAGGGAGGGAGAGAGAGAGAGGGAGAGAGAGGGAGAGAGGGAGTGAGAGACATACTAGTATACGTAACGATTTAGTAAGGATTGGACTAGGATTTACAAAATAAAAACAGAATATTTGTTCCAGTGAAGAGAGGGGAAAGAGAGAGGAAGAGAGATAAGGAGAGAAATAAGGAGAGAGAGGGAGAGAGAGGGGAAGAGAGGGAGAGAGAGAGAGGAGGGAGGGAGAGGGGAGCGGGGAGAGAGGGAGAGAGGGAGATAGGGAGAGAGGGAGAGAGGGAGAGAGGGAGAGAGGGAGAGAGAGAGAGGGAGTGAAAGAGATAGAGGGAGAGGGAGGGGAGAGAGACGGGGAGAGATGGAGAGAGAGAGAGAGGGAGAGGGAGTGGGAGAGAGGGAGAGAGGGAGATAGGGAGGGAGGGAGAGAGGGAGAGAGGGAGAGAGGGAGGGAGGGAGAGAGGGAGAGAGGGAGAGAGGGAGAGAGGGAGCGGGAGAGAGGGGAGAGAGGGAGATAAGGAGGGAGGGAGAGAGGGAGAGAGGGAGAGAGGGAGAGAGGGAGAGGGAGAGAGGGAGAGAGGGAGAGAGGGAGAGAGGGAGAGAGGGAGAGAGGGAGAGGGAGAGAGAGAGAGAGGGAGATAGGGAGGGAGGGAGAGAGGGAGAGAGAGAGGGTGCGGGAGAGAGGGAGAGAGGGAGAGAGGGAGAGAGGGAGAGATGGAGAGAGGGAGAGAGGGAGAGAGGGAGAGAGGGAGAGAGAGAGGGGGGAGAGAGGGAGAGAGGGAGAGAGAGTCTCTTGGACCAGTCCTCCGTCTCCCCAGTGGACACCAGGTTTCACAGAGCCCCAGATGTTTGGGTAACAGTATCTCTCAGAAGCGATAAGCCATAGCCATAGCAATAAGCCGAGTAACCAGCGGTCAGTGAACTGGTGGGGGAAGTGTAACCCGAGTGACCAACGGTCAGTGAACTGGTGGGTGAGTGATGTAAGGGGGAGGGGGGTAGTTGGAAATTTAATGAGGGGAAATCTTAAAGAAGAACTGTATCTGTGTGTGTACAGGGTTGTGGCATTTCAGGTCCATATTTGTACAAGACATGTTTATAATGAGAGATATTGTACACTACCTGCACTTGTGCAACTTCAAACCACAGCTAAACAGCCATAGATACATACCTGGAAATAAACAGAAAAGCCATTAGAGGATTGTGACATTTATTGGACATGATGCAAGCTATAATCTCAGTAAAAGCTGTATTATTTCCCATCAAAGCAGAGGTAGTGAAAATAGTTCCATATTGTCAGAAGCTCCACCTTGTGGGCATCATGAAAAAAAAACAATAATTGCCTTCTTGTGCAAGACTTGCGCGCACATTGGAATCTATTTTAAGACACAAGCTCTTGCAACCTATACAGGTGTAAGTAGTATAGTGAAATATCTACATGCTTCAGGCAGTACAGCTATATGGGTCAGATCACCAGAAAGTGTACAATCGCCAGCTCTACACATTTATGAAATTCTGCTAATTTCGACTGAAAAATGATAAATACTAGCTATAGGCCTATCTGACTATATTCGGTATTGAATTGATTATTCAAGCATGACCCAAACTAAGTAGATTTTTGTCAATTAAAGTTGCACTCTCAGTACGCAGATTTTCTGATTCTTGTTTCATTTTGTTTCAACCCATCTAAAAGTCATTTGACTCTTGTATAAACATATACCAGAAGCAGAATATTGATAAATCCAGTCATATAAGTCATAACAACTTAGTATTGCTGTCTAATCACTCTCTGCTACTACAACACTCTGTCTATATCATATATCTCTAATTCTATCATTGCACACTGTTGGAGGTACGAAGTTACCTCACACTGCATTGTATGTATTGTAACAAATCTGTAAGTCATCATTACCATTATGTAAATTCTGTTTGTAACCACTGTTTTTACCATGCTCTGTACTATATTATACCGTATCGACTAATTCACCGGAAACGTAGTATTATTTCTAACCGGATATGTTAATCTACAGTAGACTGCAGCAGCAGGTGGAACGCCACAGAATCTGTATTGTGTGACCTGTTCTCGACTATATCATGTGTATTTGTTTTGAGAAGCTGGATAAATAAAATCATTAAAAAAAAAATAAGTTAATTTGGTAAGATATGTTTTGTAGTAATAGCAGAGAACGCAGCTTTAAGATTATATGCCATATACATAGGACCTGACTGGTGAGAAGTGTGTTAATTCCAGCAGGTATAAATTTAGTAACAGTAGGAATATGAGCCTTGAGGGATTAGCTCTAGGAGCAGCTCATTGCCATATTGTATTGCTCCTGAGTCGCTCCATACCATTAGAGAGCATTAATAGCTTCCTTAACAACTCCATCAACTCACATCATCGTATTGTGCAGGAAAATTAGTCGCAAGAAATGATATTTTTCCAATTTTCTCCCATAGGAAAGCTAAGAAAGTTTCCATTATTGTGGCCTTTAGCACTGTTTGTACCATGAATACATGGGTCAGGTTTTCAGAAAATGTACAATTGGCAGCTCTACACTTTTAGTAAATTCCGTACCATTAGAGAGCATTAATGGCTTCCTCAACAACTCCATCAACTCACATCATCATATCTTACTTTTTTCTTTGGCGCGATAGTAGAGGGTTTCTATTTTTTTTGTTTTCTGATTTTCTTTAGCTCTCCACCGACAAATTGGTACTTCTTTTGACTGGTGTCTTATTTGTTTAAAAATCAATGTAAAACCATAATGTAGCAGAAAGAATAGGCTATATCTTTTCACTCTTTACCTCTTTACCAACCTTTATGCCTCCAATTCTGCTAGAAATTGAATCAGAAAGACCTGTAGATTCTTAAAAAAAAACAAGGTTCGAAACTATTGCAATTTGTTCTAGGTTTGTCACTACTTTGACAGAACTACAGGAATTTAATGAGTGACACATCGCAAAAAATGTTATTCCTCTAATGTTCTCCCATTGAAAACCTTGCTGTTTGTAGGTCAGATTTTCAGAAAATGTAAAATTGGCAGCTCTATACATTTAGTAAATTCCATACCATTAGAGAGCATTAATAGCTTCCTCAACAACTCCATCAACTCACATCATCATATCTTACAGGAAAAATGAGTCATACATCGCATGAAATGTTATTTCTCTAATATTCTCCCATAGGAAACCTTGCTAAGAAAGTTTCCATTATTGTGGTCTTTATATATTGTATTTTTATTCTGAATCGACCATTTACATCAATTTTCAGAACAGGACGCCAGCCTCTCCATAAGGAGGTCTTCCTGGGGGATCCTTGTATCCTTGATCCTTGTGGTCTTTAGCACTGTTTGTAGCATGAATACATGGGTCAGATTCTTTAGCACTGTTTGTAGCATGAATACATGGGTCAGATTCTTTAGCGCTGTTTGTAGCATGAATACATGGGTCAGATTCTTTAGCACTGTTTGTAGCATGAATACATGGGTCAGATTCTTTAGCGCTGTTTGTAGCATGAATACATGGGTCAGATTCTTTAGCGCTGTTTGTAGCATGAATACATGGGTCAGATTCTTTAGTGCTGTTTGTAGCATGAATATATCAGATTTTCAGAAAATGGACAATTGGCAGTTCTGCACATTTAGGAAATTCCATACCATTAGAGAGCATTAATAGCTTCCTCAACAACTCCAATCATCATATATGTTACTTTTTTTCTTTGGTGCGATAGTAGAGGGTCGCCCCTATTTTTCACGATTCTAATTTTTAGTATGTTAATCAGAAAGACCTGTAGATTCTAAAAAAGACTGCTCCTGGGTAAGACCATGAAGTGCCTTTCTGTCTCCTTTTGTCTCGCTCTCTCCCTTCTTCTCTATCTCTATTTCCTGGGTTAGCTTTGTGAGCCCAGCTTTGTTACTGGGCTTTGCATTGGAGCCGATTGAGATAGGGTGGATAGGTTTGCTGTAGTTTGTGTAGAGTTGTAGAAGTTTCTAACCCCTCACTATGACAATAAAATCGAAGTTTATTAAGTTATGTCCCCACTTGTTACCTTTCAATACTGGATGTGAAGAATTCATCAAATGTGGGCAGTGTTTACATCTGCTCCACACAAAAAAAAACGGCGAGTGAGCCATTCTGTTTCCTCTGAATGAAATGGCAAAAAACAACAACTGAGAAGGACACACAGACAGGCCCATACGTTTGCCTACCGTTGTAACTGTGACCTAAACCGTGACCTAGTTTTTTTTGCTCATTTACATACTTTTGGGCATGCGCACTGAGACACAAACAAGTCTGAGCCCCATGTTCCAATATCGAAAAGATTCTGGAACAGATATGCAGATAATAAACCTAGCAGTTCTCTGTGTATTTTGCACATCCTCTCCCAGGAATGTACTGTAAGCACCACAAAATGTTACTGATTAAGGGCATATATTCATGACAGGTGTTGCTTGAGTATTTTGTCTGGAGAAACTAGAGAACTTTGAGCTGCCCCGTTTTTACCGAGGCTTACTTTCAACCCTATATTCAATAGTAAATATATAGGGTTGATGATTTGGCTATTTCCTTGGTATGATCATAAACTGCCTCCCTCTCAGGTCTCCCGCCCTTGATATAACCATATTAAATGTGTTGATAAGGGCGTAAAGCAACCAATCTCACTCACTCACTCCCTCTCAGCTCTCCCGCCCTTGATATAACCATATTAAATGTTTGATAAGGGCGTAAAGCAACCAATCTCACTCACTCACTCCCTCTCAGCTCTCCCGCGCTTGATATAACCATATTAAATGTGTTGATAAGGGCGTAAAGCAACCAATCTCACTCACTCACTCCCTCTCAGCTCTCCCGCCCTTGATATAACCATATTAAATGTGTTGATAAGAGCGTAAAGCAACCAATCTCACTCACTCACTCACTCTCAGCTCTTCTGCCCTTGATATAACCATATTAAATGTGTTGACGAGGGCGTAAAGCAACCAATCTCACTCACTCACTCTAAAAAAGACAAGGTACGAAACGATTGCAATTTGTTCTAGGTATATCACTAATTTGCCTTGACTACAGGAAAATGAGTCATACATCGCAAAAAATGTTATTTCTCCAATATTCTCCCATAGGAAACCTTGCTCAGAAAGTGTTCATTATTGAGGTCTTTAGTGTTGTTTGTAGCATGAATAAATGTATGTACCTAATCTCAAGGACGTGTATTAAATAAATACATACATATCAACAACTTTACTCTAGTGATTGACACTCAAGAAATATCGATAAACATTTAATTTAGATACATCAAAAATAAAATATAGAAATACTTATTAGATGTCTTTAATGTTTACCATCATTGGAATCCGCTTGATCCATCGCTTCCAACATGAGGATATCTCAAAATGAATTTGAAAATTTTGTGAATTGAGACATTTTTTCAGCGGCACATCACATGTTCTTAAATCAGCTCGTGGTCAGATTTTCAGATAATGTACAATTGGCAGCTGTACACATTAGTAAATTAAGCTAAATTAAGCTGAAATTTCGTCAATACTAGGTAAATTCGAGTATATTGGGCATAGCAATCTGTCTAGTTAGGGTGAACTGTATTTTGAACTTTATTTTCGTCTGAAATTTGGGTTATTTGAGAGGATTGGTCAAGTTGAATTGTACATTTTCTGAAAATCTGACTCTCGTTTCCTCCATAATATACAGTAAGACGTGTGGCACATGACTCCATGAGCTATTTTTAGAAATGTTATTTCCAGCAATTAGTCGCGGAATGATAGAGACGAGAAAAGACGAGATGAGACGAGATGACAGATTAGAAGATGAAGAGATTCATGGTCCTTTCTTATGTTACCCTTGCTATAGCTTTTGCGAACTTTACTACTGTATATGGGTCAGATCATGAGAAATTGTACAATTCACCTACACCAATCCTCTCAAATAACACAAATCTAAGACAAAGATGAGGTTCAAAATGCAGTTCTCTCGGCCGATTCGACTGAACATTCTTGCCGAATATTGATACCATAATACATTTTATAAGATTTTATAAGATCTTTTTAGTCGTAATAACTGCGCACAGCTTTAAAATAACTTCTTTATTTTAAAACATATTTTATTTTATATAACTTATTCCTCTATATAATCCTATTGTGTGCTAGTAGTTGCACTGGATCGAATGCAGAAGCTACGAGGCGATCTCTTGAAAGTAATACTTTTAACCAATATTAATTTTGCAATTTGTGACTCTTTTTCTAATAACACTTTACAAATGTCCTAGGTTATAAAATCTACCGTCAAATTTGTGTTATCTCTTTTAAATAGAAGCTACCAATATTGGTTGGGTTTCCAAACTAGTTAAAATTCCAAAATTAGGCCAAGCGCACGCCTGGGTAAAAGAATGCAATCAGAAAAAAAGAAAAACTATCGCAGCCGGCAGGATTCGAACCTGCGCGGGCAGAGCCCAATAGATTTCTAGTCTATCGCCTTAACCACTCGGCCACGACTGCCGATAAACTTTTGTACCGCTGTACATCCAGTCCATCGAAATTAAATAGGGTTATTAGATTTAGATTTCTTTTAGATTTAAAAATATTGTATTCAGGACATTGAACATTTTCATACAGACATTACAAATATTCTCAGGACAGCCTGAATTGCCGAAAAGAGTTTTACTAAAGATGCTAAATTACAAAAATATGAGATACATATTACATTATTTACAAGCAATTGAAATTCATACGACATGATTTACATACATCATTTTTTTTTACTTTACATTTGCTAAAATAAATAATAATGATATAATGGTCACAAGTCACAGATAATAGTGTGAGAGCTTTGGAGCAGGTAAAAAATATACCACCACCGACGCCGTGCTCAATCACATAATCCATTTTTAATAATATATTATAGGTTAAAGATTTACATTAATAAAATAATAATAAAATATTGATAAAATATTGCATAGCCGCCATTTTGCTCAATCACATAATCCATTCTTAATAATATATTATAGGTTAAAGATTTACATTAATAAAATAATAATAAAATATTGATAAAATATTGCATAGCCGCCATTTTGAATCAAGATTCTCATGGAAGTACGGGACTAATGGTACAGTATAAAATCTATAGAAAACATGCCATGTTCAGCATAGACTATTTATCGATGTTCTAATGTCAATATCCATGCGGTATACATGTTTCCATAACAACAACAAAAAACAACACAACCCTTCATCTTCCCCATCATGTATTTGGTTTTCATAGATAATTTGAAAAAGATATTGGTGCAAACTCTGTTGCAATATTTGATAGAATCATTGCAAAGCAGAATATACTCGAATTTGCCAAGTATTGACCAAATTACAGTATCATTTAGCAGAATTTACTAAATGTGAGCATCTGCCAATTGTACATTTTCTGAAAATCTCCCCCATAAGATTCATGCACAGACTCACATGCAAATCCCACATTGTCGATTTTCATTCAGCAGCAAAATCAACAAACCAGAAATGAGAAAGATTATGGGAGAACTTCGTAAAACAGAAACAGTTGATCGGATTTTGTTGGAAAAAGGTTTTCTTGATCCAGATACCCCCAAAATGATACCATTCCAACAAAGTGACATTGTCTATAAATCACTTTATGGGTCAGATTTTCAGAAAATGTACAATTTACAGTTCTACACATCTATCAAATTCTGCTAAATTAGAGTGAGAAATGATAAATACTGGGTACATCTGAGTGTATTCTGTATTGTCTTCATTCAATAAACCTGTCTGGTTATATTGAACTGTATTTTAAACCTAATTTCCTTATCAAATTTGTGAGGTGTTTCAGGAAAATGAGTCATAAGTCGCAAAGTTGATATTTTTCAAAGTGATTTATTTATAAGTTCTCTTAGTAGGAATGTTCTGACTTTTAGGGTGCTTAGCGCCCTAAGCCATATAAATTCATGTACCAAATTTCAGGATAGTGTATCAAATATATCATTGCGTTTTAAAGGTCATTTTATGGAGTGCATTTAGTTACTTTACTGGTAATTGCCCACCCAGAAATAATGTAAAATTGTTTTCAAACGTAAAAATAACAAACTTATATATGAATATAATAATATATGAATACATTTTATCTGTGTCCTACTGTTTATATCATTAGAATCGGCTTGATCTCATCTTTTCAAATATGATGATATCTCAAAATACATTTTTTGCGACTTATGACTCATTTTCCTGAAACACCTCACATTTGGGTTATTTGAGAGGATTGGTGAAGGCCAATTGTACATTTTCTGGCGATTTCACCCTTATAGAATATTGCATACGCTTATGGCTCATTTTTATAAATAGTAACTCGCCACATTTCTCCTATGTTCCCTTAAGAGTAGATGGAGTGACTTTAATCTCATTTTGCCAACGACAGCGGCGCTTAGACCACCATTCCATCGGGTGCCTCCAGTTTTTCTCCTCTTTCCCTGGGCGAGATCTCGGGACATGATTGGGTAGCCAAGGCGAGGACTAATGTTACAGCTTGACCTTTACTTGTCCCCTCTTTTAGCGCCGTAATGGCGTCGCCGTGACGTCACAATGATGTCACTGATCTTTCTATTGTTCTAGGTGATTGTGGCGGACTGGTCCATTATAGTGGACGGGGGGGGGGGGGGGGGGGAGGAGGGAGGGAGGGAGGAGGGAGGGAGGGGTTAGGTAAGGAGAGAGGGGCTGGAGCCAGGGGTAGGTGTAGGGGGGAGGGGGATGGAGGAGTCCAGCATACCTTAAAATCACCTGATAGATTATGTCAAGGTCCATTCAAATGTAGATAAGTTTGGCATTCTTGCGGTTTTTTTCACCTCATCTCTTCAAATAAGATGGTATCTCACAATTTTCCAATTAACTCTCCAATTTTACAATTACTTATGACATATTGTAGAAAATGGATTTTCTGGACATTAAATGTCAATTATTCTACCAACCAAGTCTTGACTTCTTGACTACAACCTTACAATATTTTTCCATAACACATCACATATGTGATGTGTTTCGGGAAAATTGATTCGCAAAAAATTGAGTCGCAAAAATTTTGAGATATCATCATATTTGAAAAGATGATATCAAGCCGATTTCAATGATAGTAAACACGAAATAGATCTAAGAAGTATTTCTATATTTTGAGTTAGATATTTTTATTTTTGAAAAACAAGTCTGAAATATTTCTGGATTGACATTTTCTAGTAAAGTAGCTTCATATGGTCTATAAGATAACCTTCGAAATACATGGATATATTTATTACACTTTCTTGAAAATTGATACATATATACATGTAACAAGCAGCGTTACGCACACCAACAATGAACACATTCCCAGAAATGCATCCTGTGAATAACTCATTTTAAAGAATATAAATTTTGCGACTTATGACTCATTTTGCTATAACACATCACATATTGTATATATACCTACCAAATGTCAATCATATCACATTCTACAATAACCCTCGCAGGAAAAGAGAAGTGATTAGACAGAAATCTGGACTCTTCTCTCTACAAGTTAGTTCATTATTTTTGTTATCAAAACCAATGTCGACCTATTGATAAGCTCGTCTCTAAGTCTGGGACCCTAGATTAGGGACGCCAATATGACAATGTACGGTTGGACAGGAGTAGACAAGGCTGAGTCAATCTCACACTGGTTGCCGCAGTTAAGTGGGTAAGTTTTCAGAAAAATGAACAATTGGCCTTCATCAATCGCCTCAAATAACCCAAATTTAAGACACAAATCAGGTTCAAAATACAGTTCAACATAACCAGAAAGATTTAGTGAATGAATACAATACAGAATACACTGAGATATACTCAGTATTTACCATTTTTCACTCTAATTTAGCAGAATTTGAGAGATGTGAAGAACTATATATTGTGCATTTCTGAAAATCTGACCCACATAGACCGTTGAGGAGCGATGAAAGCCTCTTCATATGTATTGACTATTGACATCCTGTTATACACCGTTATACCCATCTACCCATTCACACAGTTATATTTCACTCCTCCTTCTTTAAGTTCATTGATTCACCCTTGGTATTAATCAACCGATTATGATCATTTATGTGTTATCAAATTTATGGAATAATCTTCCAGATAACATTCAAGTTACAAAGACAAGAATCCAATTTAGACAGTATCTCAAGACCACTTATTTAAGTGACTTTGACGAATACCTTTCAAAAGAATAACGAGTCATTATAGAAGGCATGTAAGTCCTTATTGTAGGATTGATACATCGATAAAAATTTATTTACTTGTATAGTGTAGTTAGTGAATGTGTATAGGGTTTTGTACTGGGGACAGGCTCATATATATGTAGGGAAATGAGCGGGGGGGGGACTAAATTATTGAATGATTACTTTGAATCGGACAGAATGTATGCATCCCGATATCTTGCTACAACATAGTAGATATTAAAACAAGGATCCCCCTGGAAGACCTCCTCAGGGAGAGACTGGCATCCTTTTCTGAAAATTGATGTAACTGTTTGATTAGAAATAAAAATACAATATATATATGATAAGAGGTGGCGGGGACTTCCTCCAACTTCCTCCAAGATGGTGCTCCAACTGTTGTGTCACAGAGGAAACATTGGCCTGCTGGCTCTATAGAAATTTGGAGTTTTAAACACTTAAATACTGCCAATATTATGTATTTATTCATTAATGTTCCCAGGTATTCAGTACTAATATGGTGATCTAGAACATGGTTGACATTTAAGCAAATTTCCCAAACTTCAGGAAGTCTGCAGCAAGTGTCTCTTTAATAGTGACAAAAATATTTCGAACCCCGCCCTTGAGGAGCTCTAGATGTTCATCCAGTTACCGATTCATTCATCTATTCATTTATTCACCCACTCTTTCATTCACCCTCTCATTCATTCATCCATTCAATTTTACATCATCAATATACACGCTTTGTAGCACTGGATATAACAGCATTAAATTGCCAGAAAATGTACAATTCGCCATCACCAATCTTCTAAAATAATCCAAATTTAAGGCAAAAATAAGGTTCAAAATGCAGCCCAACATAACCAAACAGATGGTTTGAATTAAGGCAATATCAAATATACTCAGATATACCTAGTATTGACCATTTCTCAGTCTATTCTAACAGAATTTACTAAATATGTAGACCTGCAGATTGTACATTTTCTGAAGATCTGACCCAACACCACATTGACACAAAATAATTAGATGGAATACAACGAGTATTTGTTCTGAAATAGCATATCAGACACACAAGGAGTGAAAATGTAGGTATCATTGGAAGTGGTGAAACGACAAGCAAGTTTGTATTCTATATTTATATCACAATTCCTATGCATAAATGGTGAAATTGCCTTGTTCCATCGCCCCTCCCGACAGTGTTTACATACTCCTCCTTGATAAAGGGCGTATGTTGCCTGAAACGTTGGAACCCCCATAAACAAAACCAACATTACTTAATTTTTTTTCCCTTGTTCTGGATTGAATTCACTCCCTTTGAATTGTTTACTTGCATCTACAAGATAACATACTTTGCAGAGAAGGCCTTGTTTTTTGCACTTTGCAGAAACGGCATGTATTTTGCACTTTGCAGAAAAGGCCTTTGTTTTTTGCACTTTGCAGAAACGGCATGTTTTTTGCACTTTGCAGAAAAGGCCTTTGTTTTTTGCACTTTGCAGAAAAGGCATGTATTTTGCACTTTGCAGAAAAGGCGTGTATTTTGCACTTTGTAGAAAAGGCCTTTGTTTTTTGCACTTTGCAGAAAAGGTCTGTGTTTTTTGCACTTTGCAATGTGCAGATCTGTATGTAAAGGACATCATAACAAGCTAAGTTGTGATATAAAAGCCATACTTTATCCTGTATGTTTTATACTCTTACTGAAATATCTGTCAATAAAGTTCATTAAAAAACGAAATATTTAAGATAAGATAAGATAGGATAAGATAATTTTTTATTTGCCATAGAATGATTCGACAAACAGGTTGTGATCATCTCAAAAGAGGTCTTCCCGATCGTGCCCTTCTTGTTATCTTTTCTTTGTTACACATCTATCTTTGACTAAACTAAACTACGTTTATAGTAAATAGAAATAAGTATTAAGTAGACAGTCAATTTACAAGTGCAAGTGTATATTTCATTCTATCCCCTTCAGTCCTCAATCTATATATAGAGAGAATGGGACGAGCCGGCAATAATCGAAAATTTTTAGGACGAGATTCGTCCACATAAGCACGATGCCGTAGGCAGAGTGCTTATGTGGACGAATCAAGTCCTATAAATTTTCGATTATTGCTGGCGAGTTCCATTCTATATTTATTATATGTGCATAAAATTTGATCATCATCAGATATCACTGAAAAAGTATTAAAGAACTCTCAGAGAGCCCCAGCTGCCCCACTGAGAGCACCTTCAGTAGGCTTGTTGTAGCTGTCAGGACTGTGTGAGTGAGCTGTCAGGACTTTGTGATCATGCAGTGTTTACTTACTGACTTGGTTGAACTAAAACGTTCATATCGTAGCCATTTCTTGAGCTACAATAATAAACCTTACATCATTTGATGGAGAATTTAATTCTCTATTTAATGGTGTGGTGTTTATTATGTATTTTCATAATCACAGGTGGATTACCGATCGCGGGGATCTCCGCGGGGATCTCCGCGGAGACAGCGGAAGTGCTGAGTCAGAGCTATTTTTAGACAACTACATTTTTATAGGACGCGTCCTATATGACTATTTTTATAGCACCCCACTTATAGCACCTCTCATATAGCATGCGCGTATAATAAAAAATCATTAAAGTAATGTTAATGTCTCGTGTCTCATGAAGGCCCTAAGTGTTATAGCACTGATACACAATAAAGCCCATTTTCAGTGTATTCCCTGATGTGAACCATTCCTGCCCCAGCTGTCCAGTCTTGTTACCCCTGCCTGAAACCCCTTCAACCCTCGCTCCTCCAGGGGATATTGACCTCATGTTAAACCCCTGACCCCTGAGTGACCGCAACTGACCCCTCTAAAGTGACCCCTAGAAATGGACCTGTCCAGTTACACTGGATTATATAGCACATCTACTAAAGGGCCATAATGCCTTGGGCAGGTGGATAATAGAATGTGATATTAAGGGTCATTCTCAACTTGTGTGATCTGTAATAGAATATGTGATGTGTTTCAGGAAAATGAGTCGCACAAAATTTTGAGATCTCATCATATTTGAAAAGATGAGACGAGATCAAGCAGATTACAATGATTTTTGAAAAAAATAGTTTGCAATATTTCAGGGTAGCCATTGACTAGTAAAATAGCTAAATATACTACGATAACCTTAGATATGCATATATAGATATATTTCATGTACTGTCTTGAAATTTGATGAAGGTAGGCCTACTTATGCTACAAACAGCATTAAGCACCCAAAAATGAAAAGATTTCGTCAAAGATATTTTTTGAATAAAACACTTTGAGAAATATCATTTTTGCGACTTGTGACTCATTTTCCTTTAACACATCAAATATGGGTAGGCATCAAACATTAATATTTCAGTATGATACACTTCGATTGAATTTAGATATATAAAGCCTGATTTCCTAGGATTAAAATGAATAAATGAATGTTTCTCTAGCTCAGATGTTATTGGGGTAACTATAGCAAACAGGAAATATTGATAGATGTTATCATGTGCATGTGGGGAGTAGCCTTGGAAAGTATGATTCACCGAGGTTCAAATACAGTTCAACATAATCAAACAGATATTTTCATTAGAGGCAATATCAAAGACATCAGATATACCTAGAATGTATACTTTATTGAGCCTAATTTTGCAGAATTTACTAAATATGGAGAGCTGCCAATTGTACATTATCTGACGATCTGATCCAAAGCTGCATTCTGTGGTAGTTTATCATCGAGAATTACACATTCTTAATGTTTTATCCACCCTTTACCTATTCTTATTATAATTAGAAATCATAATTGTAGTCTTATTATCATCGTTAATATTATCATCTTATTAACATCAACATCATCGCTACCATAACTACACATCTCTACAAGCCATGGCAGCGATTTGTCAATTCACAAAAATCTACTAGAGCCAGTTGTGACACTCAGTTCTGACCTGTCCCACCAGGAGGAGACACCACATCACCGTGAAGTCTCTACTGCAGACACCCTCCTGCGGGCGGTAGGCAGATTATACATCTAGTTCTGCAAAGGGATCTGGTCTTTACTTAAAACTACAGACTTATGCTGCACCACAGATCAAGATTCTTCTGTTCAAATTAAGCTCTTTAAATCACAGTGGCCTAATAAACGGTTAAACAAATTTACCTTTGTTTGTACTTTCCCGAAATTTGCGAACTAGTTCCCATGAATCTGCAGTTCACTACATAATTACCTTTTTTTAGAAATTATCTTTGACAGCAGCTTTAATTGATATTGTCCTTCCTCTCTTGTACCATTCCGCCCCTCGCACAATTAATGGAATAACTATATCTTGTACCCTACCACCCCTTGCACAACTAATGGAATAACTATAACATGTACCCTACCACTCCTGCATGACCTAATGGAATAACCACACCATATTCCCTACCACCCCTTGCACATCTAATGGAATAACTATATCTTGCACCCTACCACCCCTTGCACAACTAATGGAATAACTAAACTATGTACCCTACCACCCCTTGCACAACTAATGGAATAACTATACCATGTACCCTCCCACCCCTCCAGGACCTAATGGAATAACTATACCATGTTGCCTCCCACCCCTCCAGGACCTAATGGAATAACTATATCTTGCACCCTACCACCCCTTGCACATCTAATGGAATAACCACACCATGTTGCCTCCCACCCCTTGCACATCTAATGGAATAACTATACCATGTACCCTACCACCCCTTGCACAACTAATGGAATAACTATACCATGTTGCCTCCCACCCCTCCAGGACCTAATGGAATAACTATAAAGTTTCCTGCATTCCCTCAGATGTTGGAGAAGCAATCCATGCAGTAAATTATAGGTGAGTGTTACTTTACATGATGGCAGGGAATAAATCTATGGAGTACTTGGCACACTCCCCCTGCATGGAGACAGCGCACTGATGAGGACAATCAAGTGCTATAGGGGGTTTGTATATGTGGGTCAGATTTTCAGAAAATGTACAATAGCCTTTGCTAATCCTCTCAAATAACCCACATTTAAGACAAAAATGAGCTTTCAAATGCAGTTTAACATAACAGAACTGATACTTTAAATCAATGCCATACCAAATATACTCAGATACACCCGATGTTCATCATTTTTCAGCCAAATTTAGCAGAATTCCCTAAATGTGTAGAGCTGCCAATTGTACATTTTCTGAAAATCTGGCCCATATAATTTCTTTTAAAGAAAATATATGACGAAGAAAAATGCAAAGACTCAGAATGAAACTAAAGGTGAGTTAGTGAGTGAGATTGGTTGCTTTACGCCCTTATCAACACATTTAAGATGGTTTTATCAAGGGCGGGAGAGCTGAGAGGGAGGCAGTTTATGATCATACCCAGGAAATAGAGATAGAGAAGAAGGGTGAGAGAGACAGAGAAAAGAGACAGAAAGGCACTTTATGATCATACCCAGGAAATAGAGATAGAGAAGAAGGGAGAGAGAGAGACAGAGGAAAGAGACAGAAAGGCACTTTATGGTCATACCTAGGAAATAGAGATAGAGAAGAAGGGAGAGAGAGACAGAGAAAAGAGACAGAAAGGTACTTTAAGGTCATACCCAGGACCAGATGAAACTAAAGTAGAAGATTAATACTGCACTTGAAGTAAATCAAGTAATTGCCTTTTTCAAGATTGTTATTATTAAGTGGCAAATGAAACTTCTTCTGACATTTTGGCCAATAAAACTTATTAAAAAAAAGTAAAACCTCGTTCATGATGCTTCATGGTGCCTACATATGGGTTAGATTTTCAGAAAATGTACAATTGGCAGATCTACACTTTTGGTTAATTCTGCTAAATTAGACTGAACTTTGGTCAATACTAAGTAAATTCGAGTATATTTGGCATTGCATTGATTCTAGCAATCTGTTTGGTTAGGTAGAACTGTATTTTGAACTTTATTTTCGTCTGAAATGTGGGTTATTTGAGAGGATTGGTGAAGGTGAATTGTACATTTTCTGAAAATCTGACCCATATATGTTTTATGTGTGACTTTGATAACCATTTGTCAATCTTTGCTTATCTAATAGCAATGGTGTCTACACAGTATATTTTTTTTAAACGTTTTTATTTTCACATATACACTGAAAACATGGCAGAAAAAAACCACATCGCTAACAATAAGAGTTCTTCGAGGCCATCTGCTCTCGATCATATGGGGTTTGCTTTTGCATTTACAATGGTATCAAAACGGTGAATTCATCATTATATATGAAAGAAAATTAATTAATCAGAAATGAATTTAAATAAATAAATGAACAAACACATAGCTGGAACGGGATGAGAAAAGAAATAATGTAGAATGATAATACATATCTATATGATATATGAAGGGAAATAGATAGAGTTGATAAATAATTGTATGTAGTATAGATGTCAGGAGCTTCTGAGAAAAGCAATTTAAAGTTGTAATGAATGTTCATTACTTTTTTTTTTATTATTGATATTATTTATACTGGGGAAATCCTTCCCGCTACTGCAGGATTTTAAAAATCCCCAGTCTCTCCAGATAGATTCACCAACTACTACATGGGTCAGATTTTCAGAAAATGTACAATTCATCTTCACAAATCCTCTCAAATAACCCAAATTTTAGACGAAAATAAAGTTAAAAATGCAGTGCAACCTAACCAATCAGATTGTTGGAATCAATGCAATGACAGATATGCTCGAATTTACCTAGTATGGACCAATTTGCAGCCTAATTTAGCAGAATTTACTTAATGTGTACAGCTGGCAATTGTACATTTTCTGAAAATCTGACCCACATATGATGTCGAGTAGTAATTAATGCTAGGGATAATCACTTACAGTACTGTGGCCCTACATCTAGTTATTTAAATAGAAATTATCACAATTGACAAGAAATAAGATATATAGTATGGTGAGAGGCATAAAAATTCATATTAAAAGATATTAGGGAATAATCACTCACGAGTGTGGTTCCATATGGAATTGTTTTTCAGTATTAAAAACAAACATGTAAATAGAATACCTTATCAGTTCATAGCAAAGCACGCATTCCTGAATATGATTTCCCTTCAGGTTTGCATAGAAGCTTATACACAACTCCCCTATGGGAATACCAACTTGGAGACACCACCAATTCCATCTACCTGTCACGTAATCATGGGTATTGATAAAATATAGCAAGCATGTGATACCTCGGATACACCCCACCTTGCCACCCTACCCCCTCCCCCATCCAACCACCCCTCGCTCATCCCCAGCCCAGCCAAATTACTTTGATTTTGTCCCTTTGTGACCAACGATTCTCTTGTCAGGCTGAAGAAGACCTATCTGCCAGGGCCGACTTTGATGTCTACCTGGGAATTACTTTTTTTTCTGGTGTGCATTGATTATCGGAGAAGTGAGAACAAAGAGAGAGTAGTGGGAGAGCTGTGAGAGGAGGTGGTGGGGAGAGAGTTGATGGATGAGGTGCTCACACGCTATGTTATTATTAGGAACCTGAGTAACTCCTCACCTGCTCATGATGGGTCAGATTTTCAGAAAATGTACAATTTACAGCTGTACACATCTAGTAATTTCAGCTAAATTAGGCTGCAATTTGGTCAATACTAGGTAAATTCGAGTATATTCAGCATTGCATTGATTCTAGCAATCTGTTTGGTTAGGTTGAGGTTTATTTTCGTCTGATATTTGGGTTATTTCAGAGAATTTGTGAAAGTGAATTTTACATTTCCTGAAAATCTGACCATCATGCCTTCTGCTGGCAGTGGAGATAATTCAGACTTTTGGACTTTTTGTTCATCTTGACTTATTTATTGTTGCTGTTATGACTGGGTCAGGCAGCTCTTACGAGGCTGATGTATATCCATATGATTATATATAGTATTTTTATTCTTTAAAAGGGTGGTCTGCGCTGGCTGTGGTAAGCACTGTGGTAAGCCTTGCGATGGTGCTGTGTTGTTCTGGAGTGGTGAGATCCTGCCTAAATCGTTCACCGACCATGTAAGCAGGACCTCGTCATTCCTGACCACCTACAGAACCAGCACAAACCATCGCAAGGGAGACCACCTTTTTAGAAACAATTACAGGAATTGGTCGAGAGCATCAGCATTGCAGGCCTTCCCGCCTGACCATAACTTAAGAGTAACAACATTTATAGAACAGTACATAGTCTGGTTGATGTACAATATAAAGTGACCCTTCAACTTAATGGGGGTCTCCACTGGCCGCGGTAAGCCTTGTGATGGTTTGTGCTGGTTCTGTAGGTGGAGAGAAATGATGAGGTCCTGCCTACATGGTTAACTGACCATGTAGGCAGGTCCTCGCCACTTCTCACCATCACAGCATCATCGCTAGGCTTACCGCAGAGCTTACCACAGCCAGTGGAGACCACCCTTTAATTGCAGAGCATTAAGAGTCATTAAACGTCAGTAACCTATGCCAAAGACTTCAAATCTGCAGAAGAAATTCAAATTTACTTATTGATATGGTAATCCATGTCAGAATTTTAAAGGGAGCGACTACCCAGTCACATACAATACCTTTACCTCAGATTCATAATGTGAGAAGCGATGTATGTACTTTATCTGAGAATAGGATCAAATTGTAGTGAACATATATAGCCTACATGGTGTTCACAACATAAAATCAAATCAATTTTGGATTTTGCTGCAAATGTATGCAAAAATGAACAACACCAACACACTATAATGTCCATGGTGGATATTTCGTATTTCTCCAAATATCATATTTGAATATTGCATTGACCTTCAATGAGAAAAAAGAAAAGGAAAAGAAAAAGTGCCCAATGCCAATCCCCCTTTGGTGAGTGAAGCAAGGAATGCCCTAGGGCAGGGCTAGGTGGCAGCACCTGTGATTACTGGTGCATCAGACTGTATCACTAGAAGTGCCCTTCATACATGGGTCAGGTCGCCTAAAATTGTACAATTCACCTCCACATATCCTCTCCAATAACACCCATTTACGACAATAATCAGGTTCAAAATACACTTTTACATAACCAAACAGATTTTTGTGAATTGACACAAGACCAAATATACCAAATATAAAAATAGTATTTGTTATTTTGGCGCTACTTTTTGTAGCTCAATTAACCTATTATGTATTGCTGTCAATAGGGGAGTTGCATAGCCACCATTTTGAATCTTGATTCGCATGGAATAATGGGACTAATGGTACAGTCTGAAACCTATGGAAAACATGTTATGTTCAGCATGGAATATTTCTTAGTTCCCTAATGTCAATATCTATCTATTATATAATGTTTCCATGACACAAGTCCCCATATTTCCCATCATGCCTTTGATTGTCATAGATCATTTATACAAGCTATGATATTGTGAACACATTCTTGCAATTCTTTATGAAAATATTGCTACATATTTGTATGTAACATTTGAACAGAATCCACCCCATGATGCACTGTAACAGACATACACAGCGGCACATGCAACTCCCCTATTGTACACTTGGTGATGATTTAACCCATCAGCATTTCCCTGGCGGTGTGGGATGATGGATGGAGTGAGTGGATGGTCTCTAGTGTTAACCATCCATGATTGGTTTTTATACCTGACATAAGATGTGCATAGTGGGGTCAGATTGTCAGAAAGTGCACAATTTACAGTTCTACTACTACTAAGTCAGGATCGAATTAAGCTTCTATAAGGTAGTGTAGAATATTCGAGTAGAAGAATGAAGACCAGACACTTTCAGATTCCGTTACCAACTAAAGTATATTTTATTAACAAGCAACCCTCACAGGAGCAGCTCACGTGCTACTCCTGGAGGTGGGCGGGTCTCTATCTGTGATAGGCCCAATGCAGAATGACAGGCAGGTGTGAGTCATGGAGGGAGGGGCAAGGGTGAACCCAGCTGTATAGCATCACGCATCTATCAAATTCTGCTAAATTAGAGTGAAAAATGATAAATACTGAGTATATCTGAGTGTATTTTGTATTCTATAAGACCGTATGTATCAGTATTTGCTGCTGGTATATATTAGGTTCATACAATGATTTAAAGTTGAATTGCCCGATAATAAGTGAAACCATCGGAGGAAATTATTTCGGCAGAGCTGAACAATATCAATGTAGACTTTTATGAAACCCTGTAGAAAAAACAAACGGACTAAATCCGTAAAGATATTGGTTGAATATTTTTTAGATTGGTTGGAAATTAATAAAACAAAAAATATGAAATCTTTAGTTTTGACTGATGTTAAAAATGCATTATCAGCTATGCATGCTAAGTCAGTCACATTTGTGATGTGTTTCAGGAAAATGAGTCATAAGTCGCAAAGAATAGATTTTGAGATACCATTATATATTTGAAAAGATGAGATCAATCCGATTCCAATGATAGTAAACAGTCTAATAATCTAATAAGTAATTCTAAATTTTAAGTTTGATATTTTCGTTTTTGAAAAAAAAGTTTCCAATATTTCTGGGGATCAATAAACAGTAAAGTAACTAAATGTAGTCTATATGAAGACCTTTAAAACGAAAGGATTTATTACATAGATTGTCCTGAAATTTGATATATCGATTGATATAGCTATAAGTGATAAACCCTCCAAAAAGTTAAACATTCCAATAATGTGATCTTGTTAAAGAAACTTTGAAAAATATCAATTTTGCGACAACTTATGACTCATTTTCCTGAAACACATCACATTTGATTCTTTTTGCACAAACATCAACTATGTAACACATTCAAACATGTCCATCATTTATAGACATTGTCACACTAGTAGAACCAACCTCTACGCTGTTCCATATTGTGCTGCTGCTCCCCAATCCCTGCCAGTTGTTAACATGAGGGTTTAGGGGGAGTGTGTACACTTCCTGGATGCCCAGACGCACAAGGTGGGTTGTAACAATTACAACAGGCCATAACAGCCCACTTAGGCCAAACAAAAAATAGGTGTGTTTCCGATTTATCTGGCTGAAAACTAGGTGTTTTTTTTTATTTATTTATTTTTTTTGGAAACCACCTCCCAGGAACTGAAAAAAATGTCTATTTCATAACAATAGTTGTTTTAAACATGAGAAATGTGCTTTTTGACAGTTCTGGGATAGGAAAACCCGTTTTCCTGCTTTCATAAGCTTTTTTTGTCAAAAAATCCCAAAAAAGTAAGATATGATTTTAATAAATTCAGGTATGGTAAAAAAAAAGTTAGGTAGGGTAAGGTTTTTCTAGGTAGGGGGGGGGGGGGGGTAAATCGGAAACACACCTATTTTTTTTGGCCTTATGATACCACACTCAGGTCAAAACATTAACGTACAAATTGTTAGTTTTAATCGTTTTCCTTCATTTCATTGCTATTTCCTGAAGGGAGGGTGACTTTATAGTGGTTAACTTAAAGTTGGTAATTATATTGTAATATAATATCTGTAACTGAGAGTTCAGCTTTAATTATGAATCTGTTGAACAACGGGCTGTGTAGCACAAGTAGAGACATGTGGGTCAGATCGTCAGAAAATGTACAATTTGCAGCTCTACACATTTAGGAAATTCTCCTAAATTAGGCTGAAGAATGAAGAATAGCGGGGATATCTGAGTATATTTTGTATTACATTGATTTAAAGTATCAGTTCTGTTATGTTAAACTGCATTTTGAAACTAATTTTGGTCTTAAATTTGGGTTATTTGAGAGGATTGGTGAAGGCGAATTGTACATTTCCTGAAAATCTGACCCATGTGAGAGAAGATGTGAAATATGGCTTGTGTCCTTCTCTCAGCCTATAAAGTGATGCGCTGATAAAAGGCTCGGGTCTTAGTGGTCTATAAATAGAGACTTGTCCTTTAATCAAAGGAATGGGTTCTATCAACTGATTGCAACCACCCTGCTCTTCCTCCCTCCAGCTCTCCCCCCCCCCCCCCGCTCCGACTCTATTACTCCTTAGTCAATCCATTCTATTCTTCTTCCCATTCTACCTCTTTCTCTTCTTTAAGGGTCAGATTTTCAGAAAGTGCACAATCTACAATTCTTCACATTTCTCAAATTCTGCTAAACTAGAGTCAGAAATGATAAATAATGACAATATCTGAGTGTATTCCGTATTGTATTCCTTCAATGAATCTGTCTGGTTATGTTGAACTGAATTTTGAACCTGATTTTCGTCCTAAATTTGGATTATTTGAAGGGATTGGTGAAAGCGAATTGTACATTTTCTGAAGTCTTTACCCTTAACTCCATTTCATGTAAATTTCTGTATCTTCTTCTCATCCCTATTCTTCTTCTACTGCATCTCCCCTTACCACTCTTCCCTGTCTCCTGTCCCCTTCCACTCTTCTCCACCTCCTACTTCTCCCCTCCTCCCTCCTTCTCTTCAATCTCCTCCTCTTACTTCTCTACCCCTGCCCTTGCCACTTCCATTTCCTCCTACCTCTCGTTCTTTCTCCCCTTGCCACTCTTCCATCTCCCTGTCCTCCTTCCACTCTTCTCCACCTACTTCTCCTCCCTTCCCCCTCCTCCTCTTCCATCTTCTCCTGCTACCTCTCTACCCCTTCTATACCACTACTTCACCCTCTTCCATCTTCTCCTTTCTCTCGTTATCCCTTCTTCCTCCCCTTCCTCTCCCTCTCCTCCCTTTCTTTCATCTCCTTGCTCTTTTCCCCTTTTTCCCCCTCCCCCCTCTGTACCATCCTACTCTATCTATCCCTCCTCTATTCCTTCTCCTCTCTCCCTCTCCCTCCTCTCCTCCCTCTCTTCCATCTCCTCTGACTCGTCCATCTCCCACTTCTTCTTCTAGTCCTTCTTACTCCCCCCCTTCATTTGTGACCCCCTAAACCCCCTTTCGTGTACCTCTCCTACACCATCCTTCCCCACTACTCCCCTCCACCCGGGAGATTCCTACTCTCTCCGACAGCTCTATGGGTCAGATTTTCAGAAAGTGCACAATCTAAAATTCTCCACATTTCTCAAATTCTGCTAAACTAGAGTCAGAAATGATAAATAATGACAATATCTGAGTGTATTCCGTATCGTATTCCTTCAATAAATATGTCTGGTTATGTTGAACTGAATTTTGAACCTGATTTTCGTCCTAAAGTTGGATTATTTGAAGGGAATGGAGAAAGCATATTGTACATTTTCTGAAGTCTTTACCCCTATGATCCACTCCTCGTCTCCCTTCATTGTAATAGGATGACTTTAAGAGTGACAAAATATGCCTCCTTATATCTTAAGCTTTAACACCCGTCTAGTGTAATAGTTCATTTACTCAGTAACAAACACACACTGTTAGAACAAAGAGTTCTATTAGGTTGCAGGATCATTAAGCTTCACATCAGATAACTTATAAAACTGGCGTCCTGTTTGCGTTGTGGAACGACTGTGGGGGGAAACACCTCCCTTCTTGAAAAAGTCTTCTTTGAGGTCTCTTTCAGGACCACTGTCAGCCGCTGCAGTGTCGGCTTGGTTGTTTTGTCTAGGTTTAGGCTCCCTAAGTCCTAAAAGGGTGATCTTAGAATTGCAAGGATACATTTAATCTTGATATTTGGTACATGTATTTGGGTCAGATTTTCACAAAATGTACAATTCAGCATCACACATTCTCTCAAATAACCCAAATTTCAGACGAGAATAAAGTTCAAAATACAGTTCAACCTAACCAAACAGATTGCTAGAATCAATGCAATGCCGAATATACTCAAATTTACATAGTATTGACCAAATTGCAGCCTAATTTAGCCTAATTTACTTAATGTGTACAACTGCCAATTGTACATTTTCTGAAAATCTGACCCATTTATACGACCTCAAGGACTAGACACCTCAAGAATGAAAATATTTCAACAAAGAAATCTTGTGAATAAATCACTTGTGACTCATTTTCCTGTAACAGATCTCACAAATTGTAAAAATAGATCTCTCTCTTCTTACCACAGCCCCGGACTTGTAATGAGTAGAACCATTACAAGTCGGTGGCACAAGTTACGCCAGGCTTAAAAACCAATCATGTTGAGTTATCATGAGAGACCACCCTCTGCTCTCATCAATCATCATCATGGCATATTCAATGGCTGATAGGATTCAAAATTCATGGAACTTGTTTCGGGGAATAGGAAATAACATAATGTTTCACCAATCCTTTCCACCTTAGTGGAATAGAAATTCTGTCAGGCCATGGATGTTAGAACTAGATCTATTCTTGCAAAGCAGCCATGGTAACCTCACATTGCAAGGTGTTGGTTTGGATGTTGTTGTGTTTATAAATATATTTTTCTTTATATACTCATTTTAGAAGTTTGTTTTGTAGTTCTTTTGTGGTGATTTGTTTTTCGTCATCAGATGCATGTTATACTTAACGTATATATGTTTGATACAAGCTACTTTTGTTCGTGGTCTGAAGCTTGGTAAACAAAATATAAGTATTAGCATAATTATTAGCATTATTATTAGCATTAATAGAAATATTATTAATATCATAAATATTTCAGAACTATATTCATTTTAGAGAGTTCTATATGAGGCTAATTGCATTTTACCTTTAATTTTGAAATGTCACTATGCTCCCGATTATATTCTACATATTCTGATTCGGACTGTACTACTTTCGTGGGTCACATGCGCGGGTCATGTGCAAGGTAAAATGTCATTAAAATCATCTTCTCTTGTTGGTTATGTATGAAATAAATATCTATTAGCCCTCTGTTCGGTTGATCTTGACGTTGGGTCAAATCGCACTCCACCTCTTCGGGGTGTCATGCGATTTGACCCTCCGTCTCCATCGACTTGACACCTCCATCGGGCTATAAGATATATTTATTGAACTTTTTTCATTAAGTAAGAGATAGATAATATTGAGTTGGGAATTAATTTGAATGTAAGTTCAAAAGAATCATCCAATATTAATTCCTGGGAAGGCAGCTTTAACAGAGCGCTTTACATTATGTAAAGGGAGTGAGCAACAACCGACCCCTGAGAGTGCAATATATGAAACGTGTACAGCCTGAATCTTATACCTGTATCAAGTCTACATCATCTTTGCCCTGAGTAACAGAATGCCTTGGTAGATTATAATATTACTATCTGGATGTATGTTCTAGACGCCTACACTCCTGTGGTCATTCAACTTTGTTAAAACTGCCAAAGTTTGTCAAATCTCTTCCAAATTCCACCATTTATAACCAAATTACATCAACATTTCAACAAATGATCTGCAATTCTTATTGGACACATTTGGTCACTTTTATTAGAAAAGTATTCAGTAAAGGTGTTGTGTTATCATTTCAGTTTGACCAAGCTAAAAGATGTGTTTGTGCTTGCCTCATTTTGTCATAATAGTTTAACATGGTAGTCTATATCTACTGATATATGCTATTTACCCATTGTAAAGTCAGGTTCCTTTTTCATCCCTTCCCATGCCATCCCATTATTTCCTATCCTTCTCATGAAACCAAACTTCAAATGTCAGTATAGTCTTGTAAATATAAGGTACAAAGATGAAAACTGTATCTTCAACGAAGTAAAAACAAAAAGTCTTTCATCTAATCTTTTGTTGAGATCAAGCACTTTTTCATCAGGGAATGGCGAAAACACCCTAAACAGGTGAGAGTATTCAATATGTACTAAATAACCTGAATCAAAATTTGGTTAAAAAAGCGGTATCTATTGTACTCAACGTATTAGAGTAGATGATATGAATTATGATCCTCATATGAGAGTATTTTGATATGGTTGAAATGTATCTTGCCATAAACTAAAATGAAATAAAATATAGTGACGATGAAGATTATCTGCTTTGCATGGAGCTTCATTAATAAATAGGGAGATTCAGCAAGTCTAACCTATATGTAAATGTAAACGTATCCGTATCTCTGATATACAAACAGACGTTAAAAGGAAGAGGTTCAGCAAATCATGGCGGGAAAAACGTAACGTTAAATATCAAGCAAAATGTTTCATCTCACAATTCATTTTTTATGCATAACAATGCGATGTAATTCACAGAAAAGATACGGATACGGTTACGTATTTGAGATACATGTGCTTGCAGAACCTCCCTAATAACTACTGTATAATGCACATAACTCTTAAATGCTGTTTTGATAATATCAGTTTTATCAGGGAGGTATATACAGAGGAAGCAGAAGCGAGGTTAATACAACACAACCCTGACAAGCATTGTCCTGTAGGATCAGCCTGAGGCTTCCACTCCCTCTGTATATCCTCCCTGGTTTTATTATATTGGTCAGATTTTCAGAAAATGTACAATTGGCAACTGTACACATTTAGAAAACTCTTCTAAATTAGGCTGCAATTTGGTCAATACTAGGTAAATTCGAGTATATTTGGCATTGCATGGATCATAGCAATCTGTTTGGTTAGGTTGAACTGTATTTTGAACTTTATTTTTGTCTGAAATTTGGGTTATTTGAGAAGATTGGTGAAGGCGAATTGTACATTTTCTGAAAATCTGACCCATATAGCATCCATTGAAAGACCTGAGTAATCAGTAATGGACAACCAATTTTGTTAACAAAATGGAAAAAAAGATCAATCAAAAAATGTCCCTGCCTCCTTCATATTATCTATCTTTTTATATTTGTGATGTTTTTCAGGAAAATGAGTCATAAGTCGCAAAATTGATATTTTCCAAAGTGTTTTTTTCACAAGTTCACATTATTGGAATGTTATATTTTTTGGTGGGTTGATCACTTATAGCGATATCAATCGATGTATCAAATATCAGGACAATCTATGTAATATATCCTTTCGTTTTAGAGGTCTTTATATGGACTACATTTGGTTACTTTACTGTCTATTGACCCCCAATAATATTGGAAACTATTTTTTTAAAAACACGAAAATATCAAACTTAAAATCTAGAAATACTTATTAGATTATTAAAGTGTTTACTATCATTAGAATCGGCTTGATCTCATCTTTTCAAATATAATGGTATTTCAAAATCTATTTTTTGCGACTTATGACTCATTTTCCTAAATCACATCTCATTTTTTCTAGCTCTTTGAGATCAAACTTTTCTACCAGTGGAACCTTCTGCCAGGCAAGAAATCAAACATTTGATGAAATTGTATCAGACTGCACAGGAACTAAAATAGACAAAGGTGCAATTCACAGCGCCTTGCCTTAGTAAGTGACAATTATTTCAAAAGTTATCTGGAAGGAAATTAAATTTGTGATTTACGTTGATGGGGCGATGTGGCTTTCAAGAGAGGCCGACTTGTTTCCTGGTGAGGAGATGAGGAATTAATGCAATCAGAGTGTTGGATTAGACAAGCAGGTGCTCCTTCTACTTTCTTATCTCACACTTTACAAGAAATGCTGGTTCCCTTTATCCATGCTTAGATCCACTGCTTTATCCATGCTTATGGGTCAGATTTTCAGAAAATGTACAATTTGTCTTCAGCAATCCTTTCAAATAACACAAATTTAAGACAATTGTAATGTTCAAAATTTAGTTTAACACAACCAAACACATCCTTTAAATCAACTCAATACCAAATATACTCAGATATACCTAGTTTTGATCATTTTTCAGTCTTAAAAATGCACTACCAGCTATGTGTGCGCAAATCTGCGCAATTTTTTCTATTGCCACATACACCAAGTATATGATTAACCCAAACATGTTCCTGAATATCTAAGAATTCCGAACCCATTAAAAGCATGTAAATAACAAAAGAAGTGGAGCATTATCTGATCGGTGCGCACCGAATGGACGTCCATTGGATCGTCTCTCAACCAGAGATTTCACAGGGATTTCTCTTGTTAGAATGCGTCATATATTGGAAATGAGGGTGCACAATATAATGCTGTGTGACGTTCATGGAATTCCATTGGTTCTATGAACAATTTGGCTATGTTTGGTACTCCCATTATCTTTAGAACTCAGATGCATGCACACACTCTATGCAGGAAAGGTTATTTTCAACTTTTACTTTGTGAATCATCTTCATTTCATTATTTTACCTTTAGGACCTAAATAGTGATATGTGTAACACTGAAATCAATGCTGTTTAGCCATATTTAAAATTAAACCACTGTAAGAACTTGACTCAGTGAAGTCCATACAGAATTCAGAATACAACCAATTATAGCCTAAACAACCAATTATACTGAAAATCTAGCATATGACCTCGGTAGTGCAGAAGACTTTGGTTTGAGGTGCAGTCATCCAAACCTACACGCATGTAGGTGACTAGGGGTTCCCCACTACCCCTCCTGTCATAAATGGGCATACACGGGCCACTCATGTAGTGTTATGCAGAGCAAAAACCCATACCGAATTTGTTACTTTTAATCTGTTTTTCTTCATTTAAATAGTTTGTCCAGGACATAATTATGATAGTTTTAGAGTGTTTATCTCAAGGATAGTCATTTCACTTCAGGATCTTCCACAGCTGGTAATGCATCTTTAATTTAGCAGAATTTACTAAATATCTAGATCTGCCAATTGTACATTTTCTGAAAATCTGACCCATATACGCCTTATCCACTGCTCTATCCATGCTTATACCCCTTATCCACTGCTCTAACCATGCTTAGACCCCTTATCCACTGCTCTAACCATGCTTAGACCCCTTATCCACTGCTTTATTCGTGCTTAGACCCCTTATCCACTGCCTAAGCCATGCTTATACCCCTTATGCACTGCTTTTTCATGCTTAGACCCCTTATCCACTGCCTAAGCCATGCTTAGACCCCTTATCCACTGCCTAAGCCATGCTTAGACCCCTTATCCACTGCCTAAGCCATGCTTAGACCCCTTATCCACTGCTTTGGTCATTCTTAAAGGTGTCATCCACTAAGGAGACAGAGGACTTTGCCCAGTCACCGATCTTAAGACAATTGGATTCACCCAATGGCTGGATGGCAGACTCAATGATAAGCCTTGCCAGATGCTGGGCGTCCAAGGATGTCCACTAGCTGGACCGCCAGTCTGCCAGTCTGCCAGTCCGCCAGTCTGCCAGTTTGTTAGTGGACACCCGCTCAAAGACCAGTTATCCACTACATCACTACTTACGCCATTCATTACTTTCATAAAGTTGTTTTTTAAAGAAACTTATTATCTTGACAGGGGTCGTTGGTGAAGAAACAGAGCAGTCAGCTCAGTGGACCTGCATGAAAGATGTAGGTAGCTGACTGTAAGCCTTACATCAACATCATAAGGGTCAGATTTTCAGAAAAGGCACAATTGGCAGCTGTACAAATTTGGTAACTTCTGTTAAATAGACAGAAAAATTGTAAATAATAGGTATATCAGAGTATCTTTAGCATTGTGTTGATTAGAAATATCTCTTTTATAGTGTTAAACTGCATTTTGAACGTCAGGTTTGACTTAAATTTGGGGTATTTGAAAGGATTGGTGAAGGTGAATTGTACATTTTCTGAAAATTTCACCCATAAAACGTTTATCATTCGGATGAATCCAAAGGTCAGACGACCCGTGGTAGTTGGCCCGTGGTAATCGGCTCAGTGGATAGACTGGCAGAGGATGCCTTCCACAGAATGGTTGAAGTAAATTCAAAGTAATTGGCAAAAAGGCATCCTTTTATGTGCAAATAAAGAATGGTGACTCAAGGCTAAATAGTTAGTAGGTGCAAACGGTAAACTAATTTGATTTTGGGGGCTTTTCAAGTCTTCTCAGAAATCCTCAGACTTTCTACACTCTGAGAAATAGTAGCTGGGTTTGACAACTGTATCATTGTTGTTACAGAAATGGTATGTTTTACGAGCATAACCTGTGTGGGAGAACTTCCGGACAATCCAGCAAGTCTTCGCAATATCATTGTTATTCGTTATCACACTAAAACCTTGCTAAGCATTTACTTAGTTATCTTTGTTTGGTCGGATATCGATTGTCAGACCCGGTTTATGTAGTGAAATAAAACCTGTGATACCTAATGAACTGTTTGTTTGGTTTTGCCTTCTCTTTGGTAGGACTGAGAAATCACTACACATGTATACTTATCATTTTCAGCCTAATTTAGCTGAGTTTGAAAAACAGAAATCTTGTGAATAAAACACATTGGTAAAATTTTGTGACTTGTGACTCATTTTTCTGAAAAGAAGAGTCAGCATGATGATAACAGGATAGTAGATGACAGAAGGAAGTACATCTCAAGAAGAGGGAGTCTAATTGATGATGGCAGGGGAGAAAAACACAGGCAACAACAGGACACTATGCAAGCTGTAGTATGCACTAACTATTCTTGACATGGGCAAAGGAAAAACCTCTGTAAAAGATGATTAGAAGATTGTCCTAGAATAAAAAATATTCCCAAATGATTCACCATGAAGAAAACTGAGACTGTAGCTAAATGTAAGACGAAATTCAGGTTCAAAGCACATTTCAACACAACCAAACTGATTTATTGAATGAATACAATACAGAATACACTCAGTATTTATCATTTTTCACTCTAATTTAGCAGAATTTGAGAGATGTGTAAAACTGTAGATTTTCTTGTGCATTTTCTGAAAATCTGACCCATATATGTCCCCTATTTGATACCATCCTTATTAGGCCTTGACTGAGTTCCAGATTCTAAGCAATAGTTTTTATTTATTTATTTTCTAAGCAATAGTTAACCTCAAACACTATAAAATACAAATACAAATATGAAAATTTCAGAAGGAACATTTTACGTTTTCCTGGCGTGATCTGTCAAACATATCTAGAAATTGTAATATAAATGGGTCAGATTTTCAGAAAATGTACAATTTGCCTTCACCAATCCTCTCAAATAACCCACATTTAAGACAGAAATGAGCTTCAAAATGCAGTTTAACATAATAGAACTGATACTTTAAATCAATGCAATACCAAATATACTCACTTTTACCCCAAATGTATCATTTTTTAGCAGAATTTAGCAGAAATTACTAAACATGTAGAGCTACCAATTGTACATTTTCTGAAAATCTGACCCATATAGACTCTTCTCAAGAGAAGTCACGAGTCATGAGAGCAGTCAAAAGAAGTGGAAAACAGGGAAAAGGCAATTAAGACTGGAAAGGAAACTTTGTTGCCATGGATTCTTGTGAGTCAGCAAGAAAGAAAGAATTGAAGTCAAAGTACATGCCATGATTCCTCCTGGAATGTGTGTGTCAAATCCTTACTTAATATTCTCCTTCATTATCAACCTTTCATAACTCAGCAGTTTAAATGTTTTATTAATCAAATTTGAATTCTTACATGAAACAAGCAGACATTTCTCCAGCTGAATGGGAGGTTTCCAAGTATTCTCTGATTAGTAAGAATGTCAAAGCAGCAAGCAATGTTTGAATATAGTGAATGGTTAACAAGATTTCATTGTATGCTAATTTCTAGTCAATAAATAGATGGAACTAACCGCAGTTATGTATTTCCGATCATTCTTCACCAAGTTGGAGGCGGGAGGAATCCCAAGGGTCGAAGCATAGCGTGGACCCGAGGGATTATTATGCCGGAAACAAGGTGGTCATGAGGATTTAACGTCAAATTCTTGAATTAGCACTTAACAGCATCATAATATTGATGAATCCAGCCCTATAGTCCATTGTCTCCCCAGTGGACACCAGGTTTCACACAGCCCCAGATGTTTGGGTAACAGTATATCTCAGAACCCATAAGCCATAGCCATAGCAATAGCCATAGCAATAAGCTGAGTGACCAGCGGTCAGTGAACTGGTGGGGAGTGTGGGGTCGGGGGAGAGTTTGGAAATCTGGAACAAGAACTGTATCTCTGTGTGTACAGGGTTGTGGCATTTCAGGTCCACATTTGTACAAGACATGTTTATAATGAGAGAATATTGTACACTACCTGCACTTGTGCAACTTCAAACCACAGCTAAACAGCCATAGATACATACCTGGAAATAAACAGAAAAGCCATTAGAGGATTGTGACATTCATTGGACATGATTCAAGCTATATTCTCAGTAAAAGCTGTACTACTTCCCATGAAATATAACAGAGGTAAGAAGTAGTGAAAATAGCTCCATATTGTCATAAGCTCCACCTTGTGGGCATCATGAAAACAACAATAATTGCCTTCTTGCCCAAATCCTTTCACACAATAACTTCACTTATTATCGCTCACCAGCAGCCGTTTTCGTTAGACTTCAAATTCTTGTAGAAACATATAACAGCAGCCGAATATTGATAAATCTAGTCTTATAGGTCATAATATGAGTAACACTTGTATACACATATAACAGCAGCAGAATATTGATAAATCCAGTCCTATAGGTCATAATATGAGTAACTCTTGTATAAACATATAACAGCAGCAGAATATTGATAAATCTAGTCCCAGAGGTCATAATATGAGTAACTCTTTTATACACATATAACAGCAGCAGAATATTGATAAATCCAGTCCTATAAGTCATAATATGAGTAACTCTTGTATACACATATAACAGCAGCAGAATATTGATAAATCCAGTCCTATAAGTCATAATATGAGTAACTCATGTATAAACATATCACAGCAGCAGAATATTGATAAATCCAGTCCTATAGGTCATAATAATTATGAGTAACTCATGTATAAACATATCACAGCAGCAGAATATTGATAAATCCAGTCCTATAAGCCATAATATGAGTACATTTGGTAAGATTTCTTTGATAGTAGATGTGCCAGATTTTCAGAAAATGTACAATTAGCAGATCTACACATTTAGGAAATTCTGCTAAATTTGGCTGAACAATGATGAATAACGGGTATATCTGAGTATATTTGGGATCGCATTGATTTAAAGCATCAGTTCTGTTATGTTAAACTGCATTTTGAAGCTGTTTTTTGTCTTAAATGTGGGTTATTTGATAGGATTTCTGAAGGCGAATTGTACATTTTCTGAAAATCTGACCCAGAAGCTGAGATTGCAGCTTTAAGCAAGGCTCCCCTCCACCAGTGTGGTATCGACGTGCAGGAGGTAAGTAGGCAGCTGATTAATGTTCATCACCAGGCTCCTCAACAACATCATATTTCATCGCGTTAGCCAGACCACCGCTCCACCTTATTAATCGCCTCTCCTCCACTCTGGCCATGTTTTACGTGCAGTCAATCTCTGTCATCATCTCATGAATGGTGTAAAGAAGTAGGACCTAAAATATGGCCGTCAGCGTTTGAAATAGGTACTAAATCTAAGTTTTAATTCATTACTTTGTTTATTTGGAAGATGTACAGCAAGGGCAGGAAGATTTTGATGTGATTATTCGGGTAAATATAAAATATATATAAACTTTTATTTTCCATATCACATACTGGTCCTGGGTATGACCATAAAGTGCCTTTCTGTCTCTCTGTCTCTGTCTCTCTCTACCTTCTTCTCTATCTCTATTTCCTGGGTATGATTATAAACTGCGTCCCTCTCAGCTTTCCCGCCCTTGATATAACCATATTAAATGTGTTGATAAGGGCGTAAAGCAACCAATCTCACTCACTCACTCACTTATCCTACCTGGAAATTGGGTCTCATGAGCTTTTGGCATTGATGTCTCTTGAGATCATCCCAACATATTCTAAAAGGATTAATGTACTCGTTGTTTTAGGGAAGCAGTCTTAAGTGGGGTCTCCACTGGCTGCGGTAGGCTCTGCGGTAAGCTCTACGGTAAGCCTTACGATGTTGTTGTGATAGTTCTGTAGGTGGAGAGGAGAGGCGAGGTGGCCAGTGAACCATACAGGGAGGACCTCACCACTCCTCTCCACCTATAAAACCATCGCAACACCATCGCAACACCATCACAAGGCTTACCGCAGAGCTTACCACAGCCAGTGGAGACCACCCTTTAGAGTCCAGGCTATGAACCACGGCTGCACCTAGTCTATAATTCACTCCTTCAAAACATCTTGGTCATAATAATTTATCCCTCTACTTCTAGAAGTATGCTCTCCGTCTGTACCTTAATGTTATATATGAAGAACTTATTCAATAGGGGATTTGCATGTGTCACTACGCATGTCTGTTGCAGTGCATGCTGGGATGGATTCAATTAAAATCTCACAAAATGAATATTTAGCAACATTTGTTTTGATAAACGCAAGGATCTTTTCACTTTTAACATTCAAGATTGCAGACATGCAAATCCCTTATTTTCCTCTTCATCATTGAAGTGAATGGCAAAGATCATGTTGCATATATGTGCCGATATTTGGCATGGGATTTATGCCACATGGCACACAAGGGAATGACATAAGTAATAGGTATGTCATCGCCAGCTGTAATGTTTCCTACTGCAGGACCCCCGGCACATGACAAAGGTAGCTGCTTCCTCTTGACATATTGACATAAGAAATGGAAAGTAATAAGAAAGAACTGATGAGTTGGATTAACAATAGTTGGGTCAGATTTTCAGAAAATGTACAATTGGCAGCTCTACACATTTAGTAAATTCTGCTAAATTAGGCTGTAATTTGGTCAATACCAGGTAAATTCGAGAATAATCAGCATTGCATCGATTCTAGCAATCTATTTGGCTAGGTTGAACTGTATTTTGAACTTTATTTTCGTCTTAAATGTGGGTTATTGGAGAAGATTGGCGAAGTCAAATTGTACATTTTTTGAAAATCTGACCCAGTTATTCCATGAGTCAAGATCAGGGCTGCACGTTGAATGAATATGAAGTACAGTGTTGACGATAACTATCGTCAAGCTCCAATAGGGGAGTTGCATAGCCGCCATTTTGAATCTTGATTCGCATGGAATTATGGGAGTAATGGTACAGTATAAAATCTATAGAAAACCTGTTATCTTTAGCTTGGAATATTTATCAGTTGTCCCATATCAATATCCATGTGTTTTAGATGTTTCTATAACACAAGACTTCATCTTTCCCATCATGCATTTGGTTTCTATAGATCATTTGCACAACCTATGTTGTAGGTGTTGAAAACATTCTGGCAAATTTCCATGAAATTGTTGCTAAATGTTTGTATGTCAGATTTGAACTGAATCTATCCCATCATGCATTGTTATAGACATGCTCAGTGAGACATTCACATCCCCTATTGATAAAATTCTGAGTTGTATGAGTCTATAACTATATGAGTTATACTATGACTTAAATATAGTAAGAACATTTTTATACTTCAAATGAGTTGCATTCCGTGGTATGATAAATCATTACTTAAAAAGCTCCTTGCCTAGGTACGAAATCTCTACTGTATGAATAATAATTAGCATTGTATGTATTGCAAATTCCTTTCCTAAAGGTTCCGTACCAGCTGCTTAGCAAGGACCAGTAGAGTAAAGATTTGTTATACAACATGCCCCAAGAGATTTGTATCTTGGGAAATGACATCAGCCCAAACTCAGCAAAGTAGAAAAAAGGCGGCACCGATATCAAGAGAGAGAGCGTCAGGCAAGGCAAAGTGGTAAACATGGGCGATACTAAGAGCCGGGTCAACCCGGGGCAGCAGGGAATTAGGCATCTAAGGCACGGGAAAACATATTTAGAAGGAAGCAAAGATATTAGCTGTTTTATCAGTCGATTGGAATATGGGATCAAACAGGGTTGTTTGTGTTTGGGGACTGGGAGAACATAAAAAAAACATACCGTGGAACGCTGAAAAGTACACTTGATAGGGAGTTTTATATCTACTTTACCAATATCAAAAGTAAAAAACAGGAAACTAAAAGGGGAAGAGTTGAAGAGTGAAACCTAAGACTGGTTTGTGGGAATATCCCTACTGGGATTGGAAAAGCATGAGTATGTGTATAAGTGGACAGATGAAAGAAAGGCATCTATATATGGGTCAGATTTTCAGAAAATGTACAATTTGCAGCTGTACACATTTAGTAAATTCTTCAAAATTACCCTGTAATTTGGTCAATACTAGGTAAATTCAAATATATTTGTCATTGCCATTCTAGCAATCTGTTTGGTTAGGTTCAACTGTATTTTGAACTTTATTTTTGTCTTAAATGTGGGTTATTTGAGAAGATTGGTGAAGGCGAATTGTACATTTTCTGAAAATCTGACCCATATGCTATATCAGAAGATAGAATACAGAGGAACAGTCATACACTCCGAGCGGGGGATGGTTCAAGCGATAAACCTCCGGGTTGTACAATTGTCAGTTCTACATATTTGGTAAATTCTGTTAGTCTAAAAAAATGAGAAATGCTAAGTATATCTGAATATCACTGGTATTGTGTTGATTCAAAAGATCTGTCTGGTTATGCTGAACTGTATTTTGAACCTCATTCATGTCTTGAATTTGAGTTATATGAGGTGATTAGTTAAAGATACTGATTTTTTTTTAAAGTACTGATTTTAACATTCCTACTGTAGTATCAAATGTCTAATTAATCTTTATGCTTTTTAAAGGGAACTAGCGGATGAGTGTCTCCAGTAAAACTGTGCTTTTTCACCATTCTTTCTAAATGTGCACAAAAAATAGGAGTGAAAGATAGAAATCATGTAAAGGCAGCTTTGGAGTATGATTCAAAAGCGTCAGGGGTGTTTTTTGAGACAGGACAGTGAAAGCATTCCTGTGTTATCTGAAAAGATGAAAAGCTGAGGTCAGTACATTCAGAGAGCAGAGAGAGCCCAGGAGAGATGCGATGCACAAAATCACTGAAATAGCCATAGGCTATGATAAGAGAGGAGGATATGGCATATGTGTCAAATATTTGCATCAGATTTTCGGTCAATCCATGTCAGCAAGCACCCTTCATTCATTTAAGCATTAAGTGGGGTCTCCACTGGCTGCGTTAAACTCTGCGGTAAGCATTGCGATACAAAATCAGGACATTTTATTCAAGCGCAGTTTATGTGCAGACCAACAGTAGCAATGGAGACCTGCTCTATGATTGCATTTTTTTTTTTTAAATATTTGTATTGGCCTAGACATTTAACAGATAATATATTATAATGATGAAAAAATACGCATAGCTGTCCACGCTATCTGCGGTTGAACTGCGGCTAAAATTGTGAGTTTCATGTGCTGCGACTGACATTGGAACTTTTCAGCATGTTGAATATTTTCTGAGATGTGATTAGGACTCTAACGCAAGGGTTGCGATTGTAATGTGTAATGGAGACTGTTCTGTGTTTGAAATGTGTAATTGAGACTTGTGGGAAATAAAAACAATTATATAAGCTGAAGGAAATCAACACATAATTAACACTGTAAATCAGTTTTGATACAGAAAAATGTAAAATAATCCAATGGAATGTTCATATCCAAACTCTAAATGATACCAGTATTTCTAGCAGTGTATCATTGACACATCATTTCTAGTCTGAGACACCTATTGTTAACAGTGAATCTAAGACACAAACCTATTCAGACCAGCAAATCACCGGCACTGCCTTGGTTTAGCACAATGTAATAAGAGGCTGTCAACATACAATCTGGCCTGGGCTTTTTACCCTTGATATTTTCCATCATCCCTCTGCCCATCCCGGTCAATAATAGTGTTTTATTTCGCTGTTAGCCGGGACTGGTGGAAGGGATATTATATATATTCAATTATAAGCGCCGGCACATTAACTGTAAGTGCATTGAGAGGTAATAGAGCCATCCAATTACTATTCTATTAGAAGTATCCAGGCCTGTTTCTCCAGTGCCAGATTCTCAAGCTCATGTAAAGGAATGTGGGACATGAATGGAAAACATTTCTTAAAGGACTTTATGGGTCAGATTTTCAGAAAATGTACACTTCAACTTCGCCAATCTTCCCCAATAACCCAAATTTCAGACGAAAATAAATGTCAACATACAGTTCAACCTAACCAGACAGATTGCTAGAATCAATGCAATGCCGAATATACTCGAATTTACCTAGTACTGGCCAAATTGCAGCCTAATTTAGCAGAATTTACTAAATGTGTACAGCTGCCAATTGTACATTTTCTGAAAATCTGACCCTTATACTTCATACAGTCATATAATACTAAGGGTTTAGTATCGCTGACAGATACATATATATATATAAGTATTTTTATTTCTCTTCTAATACAGTTACATCAAAAAAATTTAAGAGAAAAAGGTCCTTATATCAACATGGTTGTTCTTCCCATAAGGCCGTGGCATATACCTACATTAGCTCTAGATGAGATATTACATAACATTTTATACAGATATGAAAATACAATTTCACAATTAACATAGATAAGATAAACAATTTAGGAAAAGGACATATTGCCCCCTTTTGATAATAATAGCTGTAAGTACTGCTAGTTACAATATTTTTTGTGATACTTTACTTTTTAACATTCATTGCGATAATTAGCTATCCTATTACTAGTATCATAGTCACATACAATCTGAAGTTATGTTTCCGGGAATCTTCAGTTTGGTAGATTCTACCCCCTTGCATAGTGTATTATATTTTAAGGTGACCTAAACTTATGTAAACTAAATATTCATTGATGCCACATGTAGGCCTACATAATTTCCTGAAATTAACTGGAAATCGATCTTTTGTTTTCTCAAACACAGAGCTCTACCATAGTAACATTATCAAGAATAGAACCGTGCTAGGAAAACAATGTCTTGTTCTGAACCTTGACCCCCCCCCCGTCCTCCTCCCTCACCTCCTCCTCCCTCTCCTGCTCCCTCTCCTCCTCCCCCTCCCGCTCCTCCTCCCTCTCCTTCTTCCTTCTCCTCCTCCTCCTCCCCTTCACGCTGCTCCTCCTTATCCATCTCCCTCTCCTCCTCCCTCTCTATCCCCATTCTCTTCGACTCCACATTTCCCTCTCTTCTTCTCCTGCCCCTATCCCTCCATTCTTCCTCGTCATACTCCCTCATCGCTCTTCTTCTCCTCCCTCCTTCTCATCTCTCCCCCTCCTTTCTCCTTCTCCTCCCTCCTTCTGCTCTCTCCTTCTCCTTTCTCCTTCTCCTCTCTCCTTTCTTCTCTCTCCTTCTCCTCTCTCCTTCTCCTCTCTCCTTCCTCCTTCTCCTCCCTCCTTCTCCCCTCTCCTTCTTCTCCCTCTCCTCCTCTTCCCTCTCCCCTCCTCATCCCACTCCTATTATTCCTTCTTCCCCTCTTCCTCTCCCTCTCCTGCTCCTACTCTTCGTCCCTCTGCTACCCTATATTACCCTCCCTACCCCACCATAGATTGCCCACATCACAAGGTACCCCACCAACCCATACTGAGGTCGCAATCTCTTAGTGGTACATAGTAGTGGCGATGTAGGAGGGAGGAGAGCTTGGGGAAATTACGCCCCCCCCCTCTGCTCCTTGGTTTTACTACAATAAAAAATTGTGTAATTATACTTATTCTACGTCTTTACAATACTCTTTAAAATATCTAGAACCTATTTGATCTGTAGACTTGAAAACAGGAGAACTTCTAGAAAAGGGCTGCTCAATGTACAACCCGTTCATTATATCGTTCAGATTTTCAGAAAATGTACAATTGGCAGCTGTACACATTTATTAAATTCTGCTAAATTATGCGGCAATTTGATTAATACTAGGTAAATTCGAGTATATTTGTCATTGCATTGATTCCAACAATCTGTTTGGTAAGGCTGAACTGCATTTTGAACTTTATTTTCGTCTAAAATTTGGGTTATTTGAGAGGATTGGTGAAGATGAATTGTACATTTTCTGAAAATCTGACCCATATAGCCATCATGGCTTGTTATTTATTTACACTGCATTTTGAATCTGAATGGATATTTTAAGGCGCACTCTCAGTTAACGTCAGTCAAAAACTAAAATAAAAATCTTCTACCTACTTTTCCCTTCTTTTCCAATTCATCTAAAGGTCATTTGACAAAAGATTTCGAGGATTTTATCCGGTTTTTTTAGCTACAGGGCTTTTTTCATAAAAGGCCAAATTTATATTTCAGGGTCCCGCCGAAAACCTTCCCTGCAGTTGCTTTGCTTATTATCGCTCACCAGCCAATTCAAATTTTATTTAAACATAATACATCAGCAGAATATTGATAAATTCAGTCCTATAAGTCATAATATGAGTAATTCTTGAATAAACATATAACAGCAGCAGAATATTGACAAACCCAGTCCTATAAGTCATAATATGAGTAACTCTTGTATAAACATATTACAGCAGCAGAATATTGATAAATCCAGTCATATAAGTCATTATGAGTAACACTTGTATTTATAAACATATAACAGCAGTAGAATATAGATAAATTCAGTCCTATAAGTCATAATATGAGAAACTCTTGTATAAACATATAACAGCAGCAGAATATTGATAAATTCAGTCCTATAAGTCATAATATGAGTAATTCTTGTATAAACATATAACAGCAGCGGAATATTGATGAATCCTGTCCTTTAAGTCATACCATGAGAGAATTGTATAAGTTGTATTGATTGTAATAGCTGAGAATACCTAACAACCCTCACCCCCACTCCCACCCTACCCACCTCCCTGCAAAAAATATTTCTGAATCAAATCCGGGAATGCACCAAAGCGGAGAGGTTTTTAACAACCAGGTCGCAATTGAGTTCAATCACATTTCCTCCATTTATTTCCTCCCTAAGGGAATAATTGGTTTCTCTAAAATCTCTTATTTAATATTTACCCAAGTCCGTCATCAAAGCCCAGTGCAGAGTTCGAGAGGGGAAGAAATGAAAACCAATTACATTTCTTTTCATGAGATGAAATAAATACGACTTTTTATAGGGGCACTGGTGCTCAATAATGCTGCTTCATCCATTTAAAAACTACTTAAAGCGTTGGTGAGTTTCCAAGAGCAGTAACCCTCTGAACATGTTCCATTTATCCTATCTTCAAACAATCTCCCATAGAACAAAGGGTTTCTGGAAGAGGTTTTCGCTCTGAAATGTTTCTTTTGCGAATTAGGACCTTTTACAATCGATTGGATTCTGAAATTGAATAAATCCAATTTTATATGCCTTATAACTATGACTAATACATGGGTCAGATTTTCAGAAAATGTACAATTGGCAGCTCTACAGATTTAGTAACTTCACCTAAATTAGGCTGATAAATGATGAATACCGGGTATATCTGAGTATATTTGGTATCACATTGATTCAGAGTATCAGTTCTGTTATGTTAAACTGCATTTTGAAGCTTATTTTTGACTTAAAAGTGGGTTATTTAAGAGGATTGGTGAAGGCGAAATGTACATTTTCTGAAAATCTGACCCACATACTGACACAACTTGAGTAGGGTACTAGTGCTGTGGTCTTTTATGTATGTACACACTTTTCCGTGTTAGAAAGATTGGATTGTTTCAAAGCATCATAGCATGAAATATTATGATTTCCTCCTCCTCCCTCTCTTCCTCCTCCTTCCACTCCCCCTCCTCCTCCCTTTCTTGCTCTTCCCTTTCTTGCTCTTCCCTTTCTTGCTCCTCCTTTTCTTGCTCTTCCCTTTCTTTCTCCTCCCTTTCTCGCTCCTCCCTCTCCTTCTCCTCCATCTCCTCCTCCCTCTAAAAAACAGCGATACTGCCTTTAATTGACCAAGCTGACCTTTTCTATGATAGTGCTACAAAAACCAAGCTAACCCAACTTCAAACATTACAAAATGGGGCCCTACGCATCATAACTAGAACAAGCAAATAAGAGAGCGCTCAACCTTACCATCAACGTTTCAGTCTGCTCCCTTTGAAACAGAGGAGGAGGCTACACCTGGGTCAGATTTTCAGAAAATGTTCAATTGGCAGCTCTACACATTTAGGAAATTCTGCTAAATTTGGCTGAAAAATGATGAATACCGGGTATATCTGAATATATTTGGGACCGCAATGATTTAAAGTATCAGTTCTATTATGTTAAACTGCATTTTTGGGCTGATTTTTGTCTTAAATGTGGGTTATTTAAGAGGATCAGTGAAGGCGAATTGTACATTTTCTGAAAATCTGACCCACCTACACAGAGGAGGAGGCTACACCTACTCCAGCAGGCATTCAGAGTCAAATTAAAGCCTGAATACTTGGATCTGAGGAGACTACCAACTAGACTACACTGTCCTGACAGGGTAGTCTTTAAATTAGGTTTAAGATTAGATTTAATAGGGTATTTGCATGTCTCACTGCGCATGTCTACTGCAGTGCATGCTGGGATGGATTCTGTTGAAATCTGACAGACAAATCTTTGGCAATATTTTAATCGAAAAATTGCAAGAATGTTTTTACCCATATCAGAGCTTGTATAAATGATCTATGAAAACCAAATGCATGATGGGAAAGATGGGGACTTGTTTCATGGAAACATGAATACCACTTAGATAGTTACATTAGAGCATTGATAAATATTTCATGCTGAACATGGCGTGTTTTCTATAGATTTTAGACTGTACCACAAGTCCCATAATTCAATGCCAATCAAGATTCAAAATGGCGGCTATGTAAATCCCCTATTAGGAACTCTGTCTACTATAAACTGCCTCTTTATTGGAATAGCCTGGCCCCCGAACACCATAACCTTCAGACACCTGCTGACTTCACTAGGGCATGCCGTGAGGACTGTATCTGGAGTGATGTCAGCTTTCTCTACTGAAGTATATATTCTAATTAATGTATTATTATATCTACTAGAGACCACTGTACTATCTCGATTATTGCGAGAAACATACGGGTCGGATTTTCAGAAAATGCCCAATTTAGAGTTCTACACATCTATCAAATTCTGTTAAATTAGAGTGACAATTGATAAATCCTAGGTATTTCAGAGTGTATTCTGAATTGTATTCATTCAATAAATCTGTCTGGTTATGTTGAACTGGATTTTGAACCTGATTTTCGTCTTAAATTAGGGTTATTTGAGAGGATTGGTGAAGGTCAATTGTGCATTTTCTGGCGACTTCACCCATACCTTATCCACATTGTATTTTGTTACCCAGAACTTCTATACTACTGTTTCTTCATCTTATATGCCTATATTTATCTCACTACCATGTCCTACCTATGTTAGGATAACTATATTGTACGTGTGGTTCTGATGTTATTCCAGGCATATTATGTTTTGCGCCATATATTAGAGAAACCACAATCCATATTGAATAGGGGTCACCATTAAGGCGTCGACATAATGGTGGTATGTCCTATTTTTTCTGTAACTCCATACTACATCCGACACGCTTGAAATCCTCCTACCTAATCTAATTGGCAATAAATAGTTTCAACAATAATATTCCAGTTATGTTAGAATAATAAGTGTTGATAATTATCTGTAGTAAAATTTGTATAGGTTTTTATAGCATAGAATTTCGTGGACAAGTCCCCATTTTCTGTGGGGACAATTTCTGTGATACAATTAAATATTCGAAAAGATATATATTCCTCAGAAATTGAATGTTTCGCATAATGATACTAGAAGTTTTAACCTTAATCATTCAGGCTTTTAAAGAAACATGAACACTATCAAATACTCTCTTTGAGCTGAATAAAGCAATATAATATATGTGTCGACGTTACTTAAATATTCCATTCATACGCATGGAGTATTTCTATGTACAGAAGATAGTAACCATTTCATTGCAGTTGTGTATGGGATTAACACATTAAAGTGCCATTAATGTAGAATAATTAAGTATCACTGCACGGTTGGTAAGGCATTAAGATAACAGGGTAGGCTTACGGCTTCAGTAGTCGCATTATATCAAATCTTCCATATGAGAATGTGGGTCAGATTTTCAGAAAATGTACAATTGGCAGCTCTCTATATATAGCAAATTCTGCTAAATTAGGCTGTAATTTGGTTAATACTAGGTAAATTCTAGTATATTCAGCATTGCATTGATTCTAGCAATCTGTTTGGTTAGGTTGAACCGTATTTTGAACTTTATTTTCGTCTGATGTGTGTTATTTAAGAAGATTGGCGAAGTTAAATTGTACATTTTCTGAAAGTCTGACCCATATGATTAGAAGAATATCTTCTATCTTCTATTATTAAAGTGTGATCCAACGTTTAATACATTCGTATTTATTAATATTAACCTATGGGTCAGATCGTCAGAAAATATACCATCACCAGCTCTACATATTTAGTAAATGTGGTTAAATTAGATTGAAAAATGGTCAATACTAGGTATATCTGGGTATATTTGATATAGCCTTGATTCAAACAATCTGTTTGGTTATGTTGGACTGAATTTTGAACCTTATTTTTGTCTTAAATTTGTGTTATTGGAGAGGATCGGTGAAGGGGAATTGTACATTTTCTGGCGATTTCACCCAGATACCTATCAGCTGGCGAACGTTATATCTGTGCATATGGGTGAAATCGCCAGAAAATGTACAATCCACCTTCACCAATCGTCTCAAATAACCCAAATAACCCAAATTTCAGACGAAAATAAAGTTCAAAACACAGTTCAGCCTAACCAAACAGATTACTAGAATCAATGCAATGCCAAGTATACTCGAATTTACCAAGTATTGACCAAATTGCAGCCTAATTTAGCAGATTTGAATAAATATGTACAGCTGCCAATTGTACATTTTCTTGGCGATTTCACCCATATAGGGTCTTTATAGAGAGTATTAGAAAACCATAAATCATATGACTACAGAGGAATCAGATTTTCATCATCTCAACCCAAACTCTTTTCTAAAGCTTTTTTTCTCAAGCAGAAAGCAGATGACCTGAAGTGAAGCCTTCATCTCAAACATCCAATTAATCATATGGGTCAGATTTTCAGAAAATGTACAATTAGCAGCTCTACGCATTTAGGAAATTCTGCTAAATTTGGCTGAAAAATGATGAATACCGGGTATATCTGAATATATTTGGGACCGCAATGATTTAAAGTATCAGTTCTGTCATGTTAAACTGCATTTTGAAGCTGATTTTTGTCTTAAATGTGGGTTATTTAAGAGGATTAGTGAAGGCGACTTGTACATTTTCTGAAAATCTGACCCACATATAGCCGCCGGTGGGTTCAAATAAGACCCTCTTGTCCTGTATTCTGCACCTTATGGGTCAGAATTTCAGAAAATGTACAATTCAACTTTGCCGATCTTCTTAAATAACACACATATCAGACGAAAATAAAGTTCAAAATACAGTTCAACCTACCCAAACAAATTGCTAGAATTAATGCAATGCTGAATATACTAGAATGTACCTTGTATTAACCAAATTGTAGCCTGATTTAGCAGAATTTACTAAATGTGTACAGCTGCTAATTGTACATCTGACCCACATACCACATACCAGCTTTCACTCGTGACTGGAGATGATGCCGCGACCTGATTAATCAGCTAATTAATTTAATTAAGAGGAGAGGAGAATGACCTGGTTGTGAGATGATTGGAGAAAGTTCTTAAATAATATCTTATAGGGAGGTTTCGGATGAGTTGGTATAGATGGGTCACACCATCAAAACATGTACAATTGCTAGCTCTACAATTTAGTAAATTCTTCTAAAGTTAGCAGAAAAATGACAAATACTAGGTATATCTGAGTATATAGTACTTCTTAGACCCACATTATCTGTTTGGTTATTTTAAACAGTATTTTTGACCTCATTTCTGCCTAGAATTTGGGATATTTGACAGGATTGGCGAAGTTGAATTGTACATTTTCTGACAATCTGACCCATAATCATGTTACTTGGTTAAGGTATGTACAATCTACAGTTTTACACATCTCTCAAATTCTGCTAAATTAAAGTGTAAAATGATAAATACTGAGTAAATCTAAGTGTATTCTGTATATATATCTAACAGCCCTATAGAGGTTTCAAATCGGTCGAGACGGAGGGTCAAATCGCATGACACCCCGAAGGGGTGGAGTGCGATTTGACCCGACGTTGAGACCGATTTAAACCCGAATTGAGGGCTATTAGATATTTATTACATACTAAATCAACAAGAGAAGGCCATTCTAATGACATTTTACCTTAGTTTCCATCGCCATCTAAAGTAGTACGGTCCGAATCACATACGTATGTGATACGAGATTTCTAATGGCACCCCCGAATGGCACCTCTGTAATCACACACGTATGTAATAATTATAGCAAATGGCACGATGGAGGGTTCAAACTGATCGAATCCCGTCAGAAAACGGGACGAACCCCGAAGGGGTGAGTTCCCGTTTTCTGACGGGACAAGATCAGTTTGAACCCGAACAGAGTGCCATTTGCTATTTATTACACACTCTATTAGGATGTCAAAAAGTAAATTTAACTTGTATAGCCTATAGTTTAGCTCGAGGAGGCATGATTCACCGCAATTTGTAGGCCTAAGTTACGCGGTCGGGAAGACGTCATCTGGCCTACGCTGCACCAATCAAATTGCGTCTTTGGCCGAACGGCACACGTGAGCGGTTCGTATCAACCGAACGGCACCCCCAAACGGCACCTTTCTAACTGCTCACGTGTGTAATAAAGTATTGAATTGAATTGAATTGAAATACGTTTATTCAGTTCTCAACTGCGAATCTGGGAGGTCTCCAGCATGATGGGAGGTATTCTAGTCCCACAGTCTATTTACAGCAAATTGAACAGAGAACAATCCCGCTTACAATCATCGACTGAAGTCGGGTCTCTGCTGATTATTAATTATTGGTAAGATGACATTACACTATAGTATTCATTCAATAAACCTGTCTGGTTATGTTGAACTGTATTTTGAACCTGATTTCCGTCTGAAATTTGGGTTATTTGAGAGGATTGGTGAAGGCCAATTGTACATTTTCTGAAGACTTGCCCCATGTTTGTGGATACCTGGGCCCTAGCGACATGGTTCCCGGGCACACAGGTTATTATTCATACAGCCATATCTGGGTCAGATTTTCAGAAAATGTACAATTCGCCTTCACCAATCCTCTCAAATAACCCACATTTAAGACAAAAAACAAGCTTCAAAATGCAGTTTAACTTAACGGAACAGATACTTTAAATCAATGCGATTCAAATATATTCAAATATATTCGATATTCATCATTTTTCAGCCAAATTTAGCATAATTTCCTAAATGTGTAGAGCTGCCAATTGTACATTTTCTGAAAATCTGACCCATCTACGTGGGTGGGGAGATGTTAGTACTGGGGAAGTAAGAAGTCGCTTTTGCAGATGGCTGGGAAATTTGCCAGTTGAACGTAATTATAATCCACAGGAACCTTTTTATATTATTTTTCGTAATTATTGTAAAAAAACAAAAAGGAGTGACGGGAAAGGAATAATCAGAGAAGATAAAAGATCGAGATTCAGGTGAAAAAAAGAGGATGTGAATAACTTTTTATTTTTCTTTGCTTTTTCAGTTCATTAACTTCATAATTAGTCTCCTAATTACATGCCTCTAGTAGTTCCTGAAACAAGTTAATAATCACGACTACATTACTAGGGCACTTGCCCTAGGGGCCGGAGACTCCATTAATTTATAAATCCCCCTCCAGTACCTCTTCCTTCCTCCCTTCCTCTCCAGCCTTCTACTTCACCTGCTGTTTCTCTCCCTCCTCCCTCAAGCCCCCTCTTGTGTACTTCTGAGTTCCTACGCCCCCTTTCAGGTATCTGACCTTTGCCCTTCCTCCTCCTCCTTTTCTTGCAACTCCACCTTCCCTTTTCTTCCCTTCCTACCTCACAGGTATTATTTTGTCAGATTGGCCCCTCCTGCCTCCTGTCCCCTCCTCTCATGCCCCTTCCCCTCTTCCCACCTTATGCTCCCCTCCCCTGTGCTCCCTCCTGCCTCCTCCTCCCTCCTACCCCTCCTTCCTCCTACCGTTCCTCCTTATGCTCCCCCTCCTATCTCCTCCCTCCTGCCCCTCCCCCTCTTGCCCCCTCCTCTCTCCTCCCTCCTGCCCCTTTCTCTTCACCATTCCCTCTTCCCTTCCACTACTCCTCCTTTCCCCCTCTTTTCCTTCCTCTTTCCCCCTCCTCCTTCTCCTCACACTTCCCCTACACCCCCCCTCCTCTTCCCATATCACCACCTCCACCTCCTCCCCCCTCCTTATCCCCCAATCCCTAACACAGGCAACCTATAGGCAATAGTAATGTTCCCATCATCTTCAGCGCTCGTGGCGGTCATTCTCTCGTTCCTTCTCCATTTCCTCCCCCGCTGCTCATGAGCAACCACTTCCACACCGGAAGCGGAAGTATCATTTCCTACTTGCCCTGCTCGTCGTGACACCTTGCGGCAAATTGTGGAAGCTAATCGTGGCTGAGTGAGAGTGGAGAGTAATGGTAAGGTGTAGGGGCTGGTGCAGGGGCTGGTGCAGGGGGTGGTATTGACACGCAGAAATATAAAAGACATCATTAGGTGGCTCGGCAGTAACCCTAACTATCTTTGGGTCTGGCCACCTGAACCTATAATGGGCCCGGCCGACAAAAAATGTACAAGCATTGTTTTTTCAAAACATCAACCCTTTGGGATGCCCTACATGCTGTTGAAAGGGATATACCAAGGGTCATATTTTCAGAAAATGCACAATTGGCAGCTGTCCACATTTAGTAAATTCTGCTAAATTAGGCTGCAATTTGGCCAATACTAGGTATATTCGAGTAAATTCAGCATTGTATTCTTTCTAGCAATCTGTTTGGTTAGGTTGAACTGTATTTTGAACTTTATTTTGGACTGAAATTTGGGTTATTAGAGAGGATTGGTGAAGGTGAATTGTACATTTTCTGACGACTTCACCCCCAAGCCGTGAGCAATTCAAAACTTTGCAGAAAAACCAACTTAGATAAGCCATATTAAATTATAACTAGTATAAATCACATACGTATAAGACATTATAAGAAGTATCTTCTAGCCAGGGACTCATCCATTGAGAATTGATATGGTAGTTTCTATTCAATTCCTCCATCGCTTCTGCTATTCTTTTTCACTCCCTCCTTTATAATTCTCCTCCCCGCTCTACCACTGGCTGGGGTGACATTGCATCAGCCCAGTAAAGCCCAGCTGCCATAAGTGGGTCGAAGCATGTGCAATCTTGATAATATCTCAAAATCTATTTTCTCAAACCAGTGACTCCTTTTTGTGACACATCACATTTGAGGGGTTGGGTGAAGATGAGTTGTACATTTTCTGATGCCCTCACCCTTTCATAAAAGCCCTTCTCCATATATCCTGACCCATACATACACATATGGGTCAGATTTTCAGAAAATGTACAATTCACCTTCACCAATTTTCTCAAATAACCCGATTTTCAGACGAAAAAAAAGTTCAAAATACAGTTCAACCTAACCAAACAGATTGCTAGAATCAATGCAATGGCAATTATACTCAAGTTTACCTAGTAGTAGTATTGACCACATTGCAAGCTTATTTAGCAGAATTTACTCAAAGTGTACAGCTGTCAATTGTACATTTTCTGAAAATCTGACCCATACACATGCTATGTAACATAATACACATGACACCCGTTCTTTACACTTCATACATTTTGGGTATATCTGAGTGTATTTGATATCGCATTGATTTAAAGTATCAGTTCTGTTATGTTAAACAGCATTTTGAAGCTCATTTCTGTCTTAAATGTGTGTTATTTGAGATGATTGGTGAAGGCGAATTGTACATTTTCTGAAAATCTGACCCATATCCTGACCCATACATACACATATGGGTCTGATTTTCAGAAAATGTACAACTTACCTTCACCAATTTTCTCAAATAACCCGAATTTCAGACGAAAAAAAAGTTCAAAATACAGTTCAACCTAACCAAACAGATTGCTAGAATCAATGCAATGCCAAATATACTCGAATTTACCTAGTATTGACCAAATTGCAGCCTAATTTAGCAGAATTTACTCAAAGTGTACAGCTGTCAATTGTACATTTTCTGAAAATCTGACCCTCATACATCTGTGCTAACAACAGTGACCTTCGTGTCCATTTAGCCGTGAGTTTTACTCAGATTGAAGTGTGTAACTAAAATTAAACTTCGGATGGGACTATATAAAGTGTACAGCTGTCAATTGTATATTTTCTGAAAATCTGACCCATACACATACTATGTAACATAATACACATGACACCCGTACTTTACACTTCATACATTTTGGGTATATCTGAGTGTATTTGATATCGCATTGATTTAAAGTATCAGTTCTGTTATGTTAAACAGCATTTCGAAGCTCATTTCTGTCTTAAATGTGGGTTATTTGAGATGATTGGTGAAGGCGAATTGTACATTTTCTGAAAATCTTACCCACATACATATATACATGCTATGTATCATAATACACATGACACCTCTACTTTACCCTTCTACATTCGCATCATAACGTAGCACTTAATATGCGTGTGCATCCATTCTAATTACCATGGTTTCGTGCAGGGTGCAAACATGAATCAGGAACGCTGCCATGGCGTCTTGGTTTACATGTGTCTGCCAAGTCACAGAGCTAAAATCTGCTCTTAGTGACGTCACAATAAGGGTTTTTGCATGTGCGCCATCTGGAATATATATATGAGAAACTTTATTTCCATTTTGTTATACAGACAGTGATAAAAGCTTTCTACATGGAAATCGGTTTTTGAAGCAGTCTGCTCATCGGATCTAGATACACATGAAATTATGAAAGGTGTATGTGGGTCAGATTTTCAGAAAATGTACAATAAGTCTTCGCCAACACTCTCAAATAACCCACATTTAAGACAAAGATTAGCTTCAAAATGCAGTTTAACATAATAGAACTGATACTTTAAATCAATGTGATACCAAATATACTCAGATATACTCAGTATTCATCATTTTTTAGCCAAATTTAGCAGTATTTCCTAAAAGTGTAGAGCTGCCGATTGTACATTTTCTGAAAATCTCATCCATGTATGTCAGTGTGAAAGCTATAGAAGACATGTCATGTTCACCATGGAATATTTAACAGTAATCTCATGTCAATTACAATTTTCTTTTTTTATTGAGACTGTGTTTTACATGAGTTCATGAGACATTTTCCCCATCATGTAGTGCCTTTAAATATCATTTATATAATTCATATATGATGCATTTATTCAAATACTTTTTCATTACAATTACATGGATACATAAACAAAGTATAGGTTTCAGTCATCTGCTCAATTGCAGGTCTTCCTCGACCGCCCATTAAATAAATAATATGCAATATCATTCTATCAACAAGATACTTATTATCTAACAGTTCATTTGTTTTCCAACCTAATCAATACAATACTTGATTATTCTAGCAATCTTATATATTGTGGTTATTAGATTCTGATTTTATTAAATCTGCTGCAATGTTTTCTGGGTTATATAATCATTGACTTACACATCATTCATTATTACGTCCAGTATTATATTATTGACACTTAAAACATGGACACTTACTGTGAGAAACATCATTATATCTCTGGGTTTCTGTACTACATCTAGTGTCGCTGACATGATATACTCAACATTATAGTTTAGCGCTCCTTTCCTTTATCGGGAAAGGGGAAGGGAGAAGATGGAAGGGGAGAAATGCCACATGCTTTGACCATTTAAGTGTCATTTAAGTGTCCTTAAACGTCAGCTATGTCGCCTACCCGATCTCTTAATTGTATGTCGTAAAAGAAATACAGAGGATTAAATCTAAGACAGGAGGAACTTCTCCTAAAAATTGGGTCGAGGGTGGCCCCCATGGCCCATGGCCCAGCTGTTTTTTTATTAGGATGTGAACTGATTAAGAGGGACTAAATGGAATACCTTCTTCTACACCTCGACATCAGAGAGAAATCCCCGCACTGCCATAAACTATAGCAATGCGAATTTAATCCTTTACTCTTTAAAACATAGCTTTCAAAATACAAAATACATCACATTCATTGACTTTATAACTATAGCATGTGTGACAACGGTATAGTAAAAAACATTTGGAGCCATTTGCACAGGTATAAGACCGAATATAGTAACGCAATTAATATGTGAGATGAAAGTTCTAATAATCGTTAGTTGGATTAATGTGAAGATGAATTCAATGTATTGTTGTAGGGCCGCTTTAAGCTGTTAATCTTAGAAATTTGGCACATATGTTATGCCGGTTTGATGATGACGTTAGAAGGTAGACTTATATTCAATGGTTATGGAAATTAATTTAGGCATCGCACGAATACATCCACGTAGTGGACACGCGATTTTTGTGAATTTGATAAACTTGTACGGCCAGATTTGTAATAAAAAAAAAAGAAGTCAAACGACATTGTTTGACTCCCTCCTGACCCTTCCATCCCTGGTAAACTGCAGCACCCCCCCCCCCCCCCGCCCTCCATCCCTATCCCTAATTCTCGGTATCTCAAATACAGTTTGTGGTGTGTATAGTTAACACCAGTGATGATTGTCGCCCCCACCACTACCCAGGAGCGGTCAAAGACACTTCCAGTTTTAGTGCTAAAACAAAACATTTGTTAAACAATGGACTCCTGTTTCGTCAATATTTTTTCAATTAGGAAAATTCTAAAGCCGGCTTTTTACTGACATCGTTGCGATTCTCTTGGTGTATAACATTAGTTTATACCTCAAATACGTACTTTTCTGTAAGCATTGGAGTACAGAGAACCATAGTGCGGCACCACCTCCCTAGTACTTGACCGTAGCTGGACGTAGCAGAGGAAGGATGCACTGCGACAAGATTAGTTCTAGATTTAAACATTAGGCGGCGGCTAGATCAAATAGCTGTATTCGAGATACGGAGAAATCTGTTTGGTTTGAACTGTATTTTGAACTTTGTTTTCGTCTGAAATTTGGCTTATTTGAAAAGAGTGGTGAAGTTAAATTGTACATTTTCTGAAAATCTGACCCCTATACATGTATATGGGTCAGATTTTCAGAAAATGTACAATTCACCTTCACCAATTCTCTCAAATAACCCTAATTTCAGACGAACATAAAGTTCAAAATATAGTTCAACTCAACCAAACAGATTGCTAGAATCAGTGCAATGCCGAATATACTCGAATTTACCTAGTATTGACCAAATTGCAGCCTAATTTAGCAGAAGTTCCTAAATGGGTAGAGCTGCCAATTGTACATTTTCTGAAAATCTGACCCATATATTTAGTAGATATTTAGTATCAGAGTGAATACCAGCAAGTAGAACCCTAAGATTGCTATCCAATGAGCAAATGCCTTACATATATAGTTACATAAGCCAACCAACCAGAGCCGAGATTAGATTAACCTATCGCCCCCACAGAGGAAATGTGATTGGGTAAGGCAATAATTGGACACATTGTTATGATAATTGTGTGTAATTGGGGTCCTGGAGCAGCCCTTGCGCAGCCCTTGCGTGTCTGGTGTCAGGAATCATGGGCAACTCACACACTCCCATCATTCCCTAGTGGGTTAAATCACCTGAAAATGTACAATTCGCCTTCACTAACCCTCTGAAATAACCCAAATTTAGGACAAAAATCAAGTTCAAAATACAATTCAACATAACGGAACTCATATCATGGATCAGCTATATATCAAATATAATCAAATGTACCTAATTTTTATCATTCTAACCCCAACTCACACACTTCCATCATTCCCTATATATATAGTCGGTCAAATCGCCTGAAAATGTACAATTCACCTTCACTAACTCTCTCAAATAACCAAGATTAAGACAAAAATCAAGTTCAAAATACAATTCAACATAACGGAACTCATATTATGGATCAACTTAATATCAAATATAATCAAATGTACCCAATATTTTTCATTTTTAGCCTAATTTCGCAGAATTTGATCAATGTGTAGCGCTGTAAATTGTACATTTTCTGAAGATCTGACCCTAGTACATATATAGTCCATGGGCTGATTGGCCACCTATTTTAGGTTTTTACCTCATACATGGTTAAAATATTATCTGTAAAGCATTATATTCATTTTAAACCAAATAAACTGTGTAAAATACCATTTTGATTGATGTATAGAAATAGTGACTAACAATATTAGGTGATTTTTGATGATTTTCCAAAAGATTTTAAAATCGGAAGACTCACGCATATTTTTTTTTTTTTAAGATTTTATGTTGACTGGGGTAATATCTCCTAGGTATACCCAGGGTTTTCCAATGGTCCCAGTTTTTACAGAAAGTTATTGAATTATTGTTTTTTGTAATTTTCTTTTAGCAAATTACACCATGAAAAACATGATGTACCCCAAGGTACATATCATATCATTTTCTTATGACAGTTTATACAATGGACTCTGGCCCATGGACTAAAAGGGGTTTCAGGGTTGTGGTTTGGGTGAGGTTATAATTATATTTGTGATGTGTTTCTGGAAAGAAAATATTTTTCTGTCTAAACAAATATTGATGTTTCCATTGTATACATAAGAATATTGGGTTCCCAAAATTGTTACAGAATTTTTTAAAAAAAAATAGGTTAATGGGGGACTGAATAAAAGAATATACATGTAAGCTACATTGAAATGGCATCATGTTTTTGCTAGGGGGTTTATTATTATTATACAACTTGTATTCATAATATATATTGGTCACATTTTCAGAAAATGTACAATTCACCTTCACCAATTTTCTCAAATAACCCGAATTTCAGACAAAAATAAAGTTCAAAATACAGTTCAACCTAACCAAACAGATTGCTAGAATCAATCAAAAAGAAACCTAGACAAAATTCAGAAATTAAAACTGATCATCAGAACCTCACCCTGGGCAATGAGCAAATACTCGAAGTTCACGAATATAATTATCTGGGACTCATAATTGACCAACACCTCTGTTTTTCAACTCAAGTGACAAAAGTTGTCAACAATGTTAAATGGAAGGTAAAACTACTTGGAAATGCTAGATATATGCTACCCAAGAAGGTCAAAATAGATACTATAAAAACACTGATTATTCCACTAATTGATAGAGGTGACATCTTTTATTCGCATGCAAACAAACAACAGGTAAATAGGCTGAAAGCCCTGTTAAATGCTGCGGTAAGAGCAGCCTTAAATCGTAATAAAAGGAGCAACGTTGAAAATGAGTTATTAAAACTCAATATTTTACCAAATGAGTTGAGACGAGAAATACACATGTTAGAGTGCGCTCACTATCTCGCCACAAACTTATCAAATCTAGATCTAAGAGCTTTAAATGTTCAGAACTTGGAAGTGAGAAAAGAATTTAGAAACAACATTCAGTCAACCATTTGTGCGCGTATCAGTGAGACATAAATAACAATGTTGTTAGCATCCATCTATAACTACAAATGTTTAAACTGTAGCTATTTGGATTTAAATTCTGAAGTAGTCGAATCAACTCCTTTGTTTAATTTGACCTCTCTTATAACATAATATAATATAACAACCTGGTGTTCTCCAGGATCGATATCAGAGTAATAATAAAATAATGTACTTTATTTTATTTCAAGCTTCCCTTGAATCTATTCATATAAGGGTCCAGGTGTTCTCCTCGACCACAAACCTAGGGATCATAAACTCCTATTGATTAAAGCTGAGTCATTTGTTTTACTCTATCTTTATTTTATTTTACTTGGTTCATTAGTCAAACCTACACCTACATTTATGTAGCCTGTACGCAAGTCCTATTTGTACTGTACTGTATGGACACTAAACCTCTTGCCTAGTCTATCTCGCATTGTCATATGTAAATATTTGAGCTGTTCTGCCCAAATATACATAGAAAACATAGTGTTTATTTCGCTATGATTAGCCTGTACTATAGTATATTTACCCACTTTACTTCTTGGCACAATTATCTTCAAAATTAATGGTAACTGCTGGAAGAGATGCTACCTCGTTGTAACATAATGGCATGTAGACCTTTTTGTCAATTTCCCTTACCTATCTCACTTACCTATGTGTAACTGTGATTTTATTTTGACGAATAAAAAACATCTTATCTTATCTTATCTTATCTTATCTTAATGCAATGCCAAATATACTCAAATTTGCCTAGTATTGACCAAATTGCAGCCTTATTTAGCAAAATTTACTCAAAGTGTACAGCTGTCAATTGTACATTTTCTGAAAATCTGACCCATATGGTTAGGATACGTATTCATAAGTAGTATATAAGGAGCCAGCCTTGTTTACTCGTTGCGTAACAGCTTTCACTGTGCGCGCTTGGGTGGTGTTGCGCAATGCCATGAAACACGAGCTACGTTCAGGTAACGTTCGGGTTCCAGGAATTTAATCTACCACTTGAAACTTGGGGTCCAAATGTTCGAATTTGACAGGCTGGCTCCTTATATACTACATTCATATGCTTCTATGTTGGGCGGCAAGAAGGGAGTGACCTCACCCGGAACCGGAACCTGCTGTTCCCATAGAGACCAAGGTCAAACGCACCGGACTTTCAAACACTCAAAGCTGCCTGTTCAGTCGGTTGGTAAAGATCGCAATTTTTTTTATTTTTTTTTCTCTCTCCAGGAGATTACAGAGACCTGAAAATAATTACAACCGAGCCAAATAAAAGTATATTACATAAACTATTGTCCTTTGATTTGTTGCTAGACATATATACAAGAAGTGGACACAGCCTTCAACACTGCTGATCTTCCAGGTGGCCCTTTCTAAAACCTTTCGTTGACATTGTACAGTCATAAAATAAATAATTAGATAGAATTGTCCTTATAGTGTTCATGTGTTTTTTGTCATCTATAATAGATGATTTATGGATGATTCTGGTGAGTCAATGTTGGCTATATACGGACGAGTTTTCATACATTATTTATTAATGATATAAGTATTACTTATTCGACGACCATATATTGTACCACTTTCATATCAATTGTTTTTTATAAAACATTTTCCACAAAAATTGTAGGAACTCGACCTGAGTCAACGACCAAGGCAAGGATGTTTCCTTATGTGGGTCAGATTTTCAGAAAATGTACAATTCAACTTCGCCAATCTTCTCAAATAAACCAAATTTCAGACGAAAACACAGTTCAAACTACAGTTCAGCCTAACCAGACAGATTGCTAGAATCAATGCAATGCTGAATATACTCGAATTTACCAAGTATTGACCAAATTGCAGCCTTATTTAGCCGAATTCACTCAATGTGTACAGCTGCCAATTGTACATTTTCTGAAAATCTGACCCATATAAATTGTATGTTAAATTAAGCGAGGAGAAAGAATTAGAACACCTCCCATATGGCCGGAGATATTCTTTCTATAGCGTTTATCAACCCAAATAAAAATGTTTTTCTATTCTATTCTATTCTAATGAGGGTGAATGGTTATGCTCTATTTGAACGTGACCCTTCTATTTGAAGGGTGAATGGTTATATTCTATTTGTTTATATACAGTATACAATATAATAATTTGTGTTAAATCCCAATGGCAGTTAGGAATCACTTTAGTAATTAAGGGACCATTACAGAGAAGATGTCCCAAGTCACGAGCACTCAGTCTCTCAAGTATGTCGGTCACTATTATATATAGATTCATGTAGACCTATATATAGACTACACTGAAACTAACCTCAACCACTCAAGCTTATCGGTCACTGAACCTAGGTGTGTACTCGTATATGGGTCAGATTTTCAGAAAATGTACAATTGGCAAATATACGCATTTAGTAAATTCTGCCAAATTATGCTGAGATTTGGTCAATACTAGGTAAATTCAAGTACATTTGGCATTGCATTGATTCTAGCAATCTGTTTGGTTAGGTTGAACTATATTTTGAACTTTATTTTTGTCTGAAATTTGGGTTTTTTGAGAAGATTAGTGAAGTTGAATTGTGCATTTTCTGAAATTTTGTGTATTTTATATCCTGGTATGACCCTTGAAAGCTTGTGCTACTCTTTCATGAAAATAGGGGATTTGCATACAGGGTAGGGAATACCTTTTCGGGAACCGGGATTGGGGCCTATTTTAGGTCGGGATTCGGGATTTAAAAGGGCCTACGGGATTCGGGAAAGGGATTCAGAGCCAGAATTAATTTTTCCAGGTAGGGTTTGGAAATAGAAAAACGGGATTGCAAATTGAAAACCTGCGGGATTCGGGAAATGGGGATTATAAAAAATGGGATTCAGCATTCAAGAGGGGGTCTTCCCTACCCTTTGCATAGCCGCCATTTAGAATCTAGATTCGCATGGAATTTTGGGACTAATTGTACAGTGTTAGATCTATTGAAACATGCCATGTTCAGCATGGACTATTTATCAGTGCTCTACTGTCAATATCCTTGTATTATACATGTTCCCATAACACAAGCCTCCATCTTTCCCATCATGCATTCATTTGATTTTAAAAGATCATCTATACAAGCTATGATATTGGTGAAAACATTTTTGCAATTTTCGATGAAAAATGTTGCCAAATATTTGTATGCCAGATACCATAAGAAGCCATCCCATGATTCATGCACTGTCACAGACATGCGCAGTGGCACATGCAAATGCCCTATTAACACACCAGACAGCGCAGTACCAACAGTTGGGGGGAGGGAGTAGCTACCATCCCCATACCTGCATGGATGCATGCATGTAGACCTTTAAGATAGGAATGCAAAATATGTAAACCTCAATAATGCATAATTTGACTAATTAAAGAACCCCATTTTGGTATATATATTAGGCTGGAATGTATTTCCAGTCGTTTATTCATTATATTTGCTCTGAGGAATCCAGTAAGTTGCTCTTTGGAAGGTAAGGATTATATACCGCCTATATTTCATTATATGAGAGAAATGTCCCAGTTTATGTCCCAGTTCATATAATATCTCCGTATTCATTGCATTACGCAATAGGGGAGTTGCATGTGCCACTGCGCATGTCTGGTACAGTGCATCATGGGATGGATTCTCTTCAAATCTGACATACAAATATTCAGTAACATTTTTATAAAACATTGCAAGAATGTTTTCACCGATATCATAGCCTGCATAAATGACCTATGAAAACCAAATGCATGATGGGAAAGATGGAGACTTGTGGCATGGAAACATGTATTACACATGGATATTGACATTAAAGCATTGATAAATATTCCATGCTGAACATGTTATGTTTCCTATAGATTTTACCCTGTACCATTAATCCCATAATTCCACGCGAATCGAGATTCAAAATGGCGGCTATGCAAATCCCTTATTCCTCAATATTTTCGATAAGAGCTAGGACTGAGAAAAATATATAACTGCATAATGTCTTTCAGCTGAATAAATATCATATTTTACATCTTTTCGACGAATGAGAACTTCAACTATCACATTATCACTTTGTCAATACAATTTATTTTAAAAAAAAAGAAAAAAAAGATTATACACATCATGTGTCAAGAAACATCTAGTTCCAACACGTGTCCCTATATGACAGGTGATCATGTGGGTCAGATTTTCAGAAAATGTACAATTGCCAGCTCTACACAAATCGGAAATTCTGCTAAATTCTGCTGAAAAATGATGAATACCGGGTATATCTGAGTAGATTTGGTATCACATTGATTTAAAGTATCTGTTTTGTTATTTTAAACTGCATTTTGAAGCTCATTTCTGTCTTAAATGTGGGTTATTTGAGAGGATTGGTGAAGTTGAATTGTACACTTTCTGAAAATGTGACCCATATACGGTCTACTTGTTGCCACACTTGGATTCCCCTATTCGAAAAACCTACATTTCATGGGCGGATGGTCTGTTACTCTAAAGTCATACGGCTAGCAAGAACATTCACTAGCTTCCAAGGAGTGGTCGCCGACATGCAGCATTTCTCAGCTTATTTGGTAGGTGCTGTGCAAATATTGTATTACCCGTGAAATTTATTTGAATTTGAATGATTTAATTCAGCCAAAACACTATAAATTTAAAGCGCATTATTCTCAGTTGAAGCTATACGTTACGTAATTATAAGAAAGGATACAACAATCGACATAACTGGGTCAGATTTTCAGAAAATGTACAATTCACTTTCACCAATCCTCTCAAATAACCCAAATTTCAGACGAAAATAAAGTTCAATCAGCAGTTCATCCTAACCAAACAGATTGCTAGAATCAATGCAATGCCGAATATACTCGAATTTACCTAGTATTGACCAAATTGCAGCCTAATTAACAGAACTTACTAAATGTGAACATCTGCTAATTGTACATTTTCTGAAAATCTGACCCAACTAGGTCTACCATGACTACATCGAGATTACATAGATATCATATACTAAGAAAAACAGTTTAAAAAGTTAAGAACTAAGCTCAAGGCATTGATGAATTGCCATCGTGAAGGAAAGGGTGTCGAAACATTACAATATCATGAAAATCCAAGAAAAATCAATTCAAGTATTCAACATTTACCAATGTTATGATTATTTGTAAGGGGTTCGATCCGTATTTCAAAATACAGACATCCTATTTAGAACGCAGAATAATTATTGCTATTTGGGTCAGATTTTCAAAAGATGTACAATTGGCAGCTGTACACATTTGGTAAATTCTGCTAAATGAGGCTGCAATGTGGCCAATCCTATGTTATTTCGAGTATATTCGGTATTGTAGTGATTCTAGCAATCTGTTTGTTTAGATTGAACTGTATTTTGAACTCAATTTTCGTCTAAAATTTGGGTTATTTGAGAAGATTGGCGAAGTTGAAGTGTACATTTTCCGAAAACCTGACCCATTTGTCTTCTATTCACAGGACCATTCTTCGTTTGGGATAAGGTTTGTGTATAGTGTATCTTTTGCTACATGACATAGGTAAATCATTTTTGCATTACATCTTCACATTGACGAGTGAGTGAGTGAGATTGGTTGCTTAACACCCTTATCAACACATTTAATATGGTTATATCTAGGGCGGGAGAGCTGAGAGGGAGGGAGTGAGTGAGTGAGTGAGATTGGTTGCTTTACGCCCTTATCAACACATTTAATATGGTTATATCAAGGGCGGGAGAGGGAGGGAGTGAGTGAGTGAGATTGGTTGCTTTACGCCCTTATCAACACATTTAATATGGTTATATCGAGGGCGGGAGAGCTGAGAGTGAGTGAGTGAGATTGGTTGCTTTACGCCCTTATCAACACATTTAATATGGTTATATCAAGGGCGGGAGAGCTGAGAGGGAGTGAGTGAGTGAGATTGATTGCTTTACGCCCTTATCAACACATTTAATATGGTTATATCAAGGGTGGGAGAGCTGAGAGTGAGTGAGTGAGATTGGTTGCTTTATGCCCTTATCAACACATCTAATATGGTTATATCAAGGGCGGGAGAGCTGAGAGTGAGTGAGTGAGATTGGTTGCTTTATGCCCTTATCAACACATTTAATATGTTATATCAAGGGCGGGAGAGCTGAGAGGGAGGGAGTGAGTGAGTGAGATTGGTTGCTTTACGCCCTTATCAACAAATTTAATATGGTTATATCAAGGGCGGGAGAGCTGAGAGGGAGGCAGTTTACGATCATACCCAGGACATAGAGATAGAGAAGAAGGGAGAGAGAGACAGAGAAAAAGAGACAGAAAGGCACTTTATGGTCATACCCACGACCACACTTCTAGAGAATAGGTATTATACATGGATATAGTCCTAACAGAAGCTGAGATATGATATTCATTACCCTGGGGCAGCCATATTGGATTTTGACCTTGAAAATGACCTTGAAACCAAAATGTAAGGTCAGAAATGGATTCCTCACACCAGAAAACATGAACAAAGAGGTATTATACATGAATCTAGTACAATCAGGAGCTGAGATATGATATTCTTATTTCCTGGTGGCAGCCATATTGGTTTTGTGCATAATGGTCGCCAGGGGGCCACCCCAATTTGTTTGCAGTGGTTTTTGAAATCCTCAGACCTATATCTACCACTGTACCAAATTTTACAGACTTGTCACAAAGTGCCCGATTTTTATGAACTTCCTCCCAGCTAAACGCCTTTTTGCTGAATTCATCTTACGATAAAAAATATTTGAGCTAATACCTACATGTCCATAGATATCTCAAATTCCAAAAGCAAATACAAAAAAGGAATTCAAGCTCATCTGGAAAAGCTAACAAGCTTCTGTTGGGGAATTTATTGTGTTGCGTTCCACAGCCTTTAATTTTGCTATTCTATTTTTTTTTTAGAAAATTGTTTTGTTCAAAGTTTCACATACGTGATAATTCTCATTTGCCAATTTACAAAACAATATATCAGTTAACTTTATAGATATCTAGACAATCTTAACTTTAATTCGTTTCATGATAGTGATCTTATATAATCAGTTGCTGTAATTCAGTTACAATAATACCTTGAATTCTACATAATTTCAGGCGCGTGACAAACGAACCTAGATCTAATGAATTTTCATTTACTTATGCCATTAATACACTTCGTCATCAAATTTACAATATTTGGTGTAATTTAGATTCCTAGCAGAATCAATTTCTTACTAGTTTAACTCACATCCTGAACATACCAATGTTCAGCAATTATATGGGTCAGACTTTCAGAAAATGTACAATTGCCGGCTGTACACTTTTAGTAAATTCTGCTAAATTAGACTGCAATTTGGTCAATACTAGGTAAATTCAAGTATATTCGGCATTGCATTGATTCCAGCAATCTGTTTGGTTAGGTTGAACTGTATTTTGATCTTTATTCACGTCTGAAATTTGAGTTATTTGAGAGGATTGGTGAAGATGAATTGTACATTTTCTGAAAACTTTAACATTCAGTTGGAATGCATGATGGTTAATTTTGGTAATTTTTTGGGGGCCATATTTCAAATAATCAATACATACTGAATTGAGAGAGAAATACTTGTATTTATCATAAAACAGTTACATGAGTATGTAGAGATGAGTAAATTGGGTATAATATGTATGTCCAGGTTCTCCCAGTTGTTCCTACAGTTACCCTTTAGAAAGAGACAGATTTCTAATCTATTTATAAGGCGTTTCTACTAATAAAAATAATTAACATAACAACATTTTAAAGAAGTCTTCGTATGACAATGAGAGTGTGTGACCCTTTGTACTCAGGGTTTGACCCTACTTTTATGGGTTACATTCCCAAGAAATAAAATATTTTGTTAGAGTGTTATAGATCAAGGCAGAACGATATATCCTTACTCTTTGTACTTTGAGTAGGGGTACAGTGATGGTATAATAACTATAGATGATAATAATACTGAGTTTGTGGGTTAAAAAACATGGTTAACATAATAATACTGTTCATGTATTTATAGATTCGTGAATGATTGAAACAAAGTTTACTTTTACAGCTCTGGTCTCATGCGAAATTACAAATAAGTACACCTATCCTCAAATGGATTGCCCGGAGCCCGGTGTTAAAATGATGATGAATGATGTAAGTTATCATTTCCTTATTAGTAGGGTGCTTCCTCCATACATCTTTCTATCCCCCCCTCACCCCTCTCCCCCCTGTTATATCAATTATAACATAATCAGAATGTAATAGTGATTAACCACCCCCATGTCGGCCAGATCCCTCATCCGACTCCCCTTGCCCTCCTATCTACCCCTCTCTCGCCATCCCCCCCGTTCCTTTATCTCCTCACTCTTCTCTCCCTCTGCTCTCTCCCACTCCCTCCCTCCCTCTCCCTCCCTTCCTCTCCCTCCCTTCCTCTCCCTCCCTCCCTCTACCCTCCCTTTCTCTCCCTCCCTTTCTCTCACTCCCTTCCTCTCCCTCCCTCCCTCTACCCTCCCTTCCTCTCCCTCCCTTTCTCTCACTTTCTCTGGTCATTGGTCTCAAATGAGCGATGACAGATTTTCTTCACGGAGATTTAGTTAACGGAGATGAGCTAATTAGACGTCTATTCTTATTTGTAGGTGACATGGGGTACGCCTTACCGTGCATATTTAACAGTGCCCAAAGGATTGAAAATTGCTCCTTCGAAGCTAGTACCTGAGGCTGGGCTCGGTGTGCTGTCTGATACCTTTATTCCTAAATACACCTGGATTGGTGAATTCGATGGGGAGATAGTACCAGCATCTTGGGAAGACAACATTGGGTACTATGCTTGGAATGTAAGTGAACAATACTTTTTTCTTAAAGAGATAAACCACTGTCATATGCACTGCTGCAGGCGGGAGTTCAATGAACTAATACATGAAAAATAAGGAGTGACAATAATTTTTTCAAACTTTGTCTTGAAAAAGAACATGGTTGGGGGATAACAAAAAGCAAAAAAAAATGGATCTCTGCATATTTTTTTTCATTCTAGAGACCATCAAAGTTTAGTAATTGAGTATGTGGGGAAAATGGATATTTTCTCAGTTTTTCCAAGATTTCAGACATACAAATAACACTTTTCAGTTGAAATGACTTCTAAACATAGCCACTATACAGGTTTACCCTCATGTATGAAAAAACAGGGTATCAACATATTTTGAAAGATATTATTCAGCATTGAAAATCTTGAATATTCCTGTTTTTAACTCATCTGGATGCAGATTCAGTTGAATAACTTTTTAAAAAAGTCGGTGACCCCCATTTTTTATTGCTTGAGAGGGTAAAGGAATATGTTAGCTATGCTTATAGAGATTTTTAGGAAAAAGTTATTTTCAATTATTTTTTTATATGGAAAAAACGAAAAAAATTGTCCTTTTCTCATAGACTTCTATAGTGACCAACCATAAATTTCAGGGCTCCCTGAAATGAAAACTAACCCGGGGACATATTGTTTTTATTGGCTTTTTGAATTCACATAACCTTGTTCTTTCACGAGGCAAAGTTTAAACAAAATGTTATTTTCAGTTTTTTTCCCAGTTGAACTGTGGTTTATCTCTTTAAAGCTCCACTCTCAGTTGACGCCGGTAAAACCATCTAAAAGTCATTTGACCAAAACTTGGGAGGATTTTGTCCAGGAAGCGTGCAGACCTAGAAGTCCTGCATTCACATATTATAGAAATAGGTTGCAGATGCAAGATATATTTTTATGATTAATTTGAACCATTAAGTCACCTGCAGCGGACACAGGGATCTTCAAAGTTTATTTTCCCATTCTCCTCAATCACCATGAGGAGAATGGGGGATTAAAGTAAAACCCATTTTATTTTTTAATTTCACTAATATCTTCACATCTGGGGCTCAGTTTTCTTTTAAACTCACACAAGTAGTTATTGATCCAATTCCCTTTTGTTCGATTTGTCAAAGAATTAGAGATAAGATCGAAATAAGCAAGAAAAGTGAGTTGGATGGGGTTTGGGGATACATAGGTTCACTGCAGTAGACGCATGGGTGGCGGTCGTATAATATAAGCTTGTGTTTATTTTCTGCAAATAGTTTTTGCACGGGGCCACGATTCGTCCAGTTATTATTGTGACATGGATCCTGAAATATTCCCATTTATATTTGGAGGACCAGCCCAAATCCTTCCCAGTAAAGATTTCATTTATTATTGCTCATTGGCAGCCGTTTTTGTCTTGTATAAGCATATATAACAGCAGTAGAATATTGATGAACCCAGTCCTATAAGTCATAATATGAGTAACCCTTGTATACACATATAACAGCAGTAGAATATTGATAAACCCAGTCCTATAAGTCATAATATGAGTAACCCTTGTATAAACATATAACAGCAGCAGAATATTGATAGATCCAGTCCTATAAGTCATAACATGAGTAACTCTTGTATAAACATATAACAGCAGCAGAATATTGATAGATCCAGTCCTATAAGTCATAATATGAGTAACTCTTGTATAAACATATAACAGCAGTAGAATATTGATAAACCCAGTCCTATAACTCATAATATGAGTAACCCTTGTATAAACATATATAACAGCAGCAGAATATTGATAGATCCAGTCCTATAAGTGATAATATGAGTAACCTTTGTATACACATATAACAGCAGCAGAATATTGATAAACCCAGTCCTATAAGTCATAATATGAGTAACTCTTGTATAAACATATAACAGCAGCAGAATATTGATAAACCAAGTCCTATAAGTCATAATATGAGTAACTCTTTTATAAACATATAACAGCAGCAGAATATTGATAGACCCAGTCCTATAAGTCATAATATGAGTAACTCTTGTATACACATATAACAGCAGCAGAATATTGATAAACCCAGTCCTATAAGTCATAACATGAGTAACTCTTGTATCATGTAACATAGAGGCAGATCCTGACCAGTAGACTTGCATAGAACAATGCTATTGTATTACCATAATTACCTTTTGTGGAAATATGATACTAATGATAAAATGTTGATAAAGAATTATTAATATAAATATAATTGGGTTCAGCAATGTTACATAATGTCACATAACGTTAACGAATTGATCTACCCTTACATAATTTACTCAATTTGTTTTGTCGGTGTCAGGTACATCGCGGGAGCACGGTTATTGCTATACTCGATGGAGAATCTGTGGAACATACAACATATCTTCGCTTTGTAAACATGGCTAAATATGTATCACATGAGAACATTTTTGGCCTAGAATGTTACACAAAAATATTTTATATCACAACCAAAGACATTCCTCCAGGAATGGAACTCTTTGTTGATTATGGCCCAAACTATGCTCTCAACATGGGTGTTGATCTCAATGCATACTTCGAGGTGCCTGAACAGTGGAGGACACTAGGATTAGATCTCAACAAACATGAACACCGCCAATGGATTTACAACAACAGAAAAGCTCTCAGAGTCTTGAGAACCTTACATCCAAAACAACTACCGAGAGTTGTAGCTTTACTGAAGATGGAAAAGGAATCTCGGCAGCAGTAGGGCTGATTTTTCTAATCTGATTCTAATCTAATTGTTTCATTTGTATTGGTATACATTTTGTACTTCTAAACCTCTATGTGCCTTTATTATCTTATACGGAACCTTTAAGGAGTGCCTCCACTGGCTGTGGTAAGCTCTGCGTTTGGTTTGCGATTCAAACTCTGCGGTTCCAGCAAGATTATGTGGGAGCCGCAGCCCAAATGCAGAGGTTACCGCAGCATCATTAAAAGGTCTCATGGTTGCGCTAGAGACTGCGGCTGGATATCCTTCCCGCGCTTGGTCAAGGTAAAAGCAAGGAGCAGACGACATCTATAACGGTACTTCCCTGTGTCTGCCACATCAGTTTATTAACTTTTCAGAGACACTGGAAGCTAATTTGAATTCGGGGGACAAGTTATAAGTTTGTATTTACATTCAAGGTCGTTCACTTTATATCCAGAAATGATTCTATGATGTGAACATCATTGATCGATCAGTATATATGGGTCAGTTCGTCAGAAAATGTACAATTTTACTAGCAACTCTATCTCTCCCCTCTCTCTCCCATTTTATAGCTGTTACACCTGTAGACTAGAAAGACAAGCTTATTTCATGAGGTAAAATGTGATATGAGGTAAATGAGGTAAAACGGTGATGTTGTCCTCTACTAAACTGCCTGTAAATACAGCTATGAAGAGGCCAAAGACCTCCCGCTAGCAGGAGACTTGCTCTTTAATGTCAAATTCATTGCAAATAAAAGTTTGTTCTATTCTTTTCTATCCCAATGTTCCACATGTTCAAGCGCAGAACAGTCTCCATTGCAAATTTCAATCGCAACTATTGTGTTAGAGTCATAATCATATCGCAGAGGTGCTTCAGTCGCAGAAAATATTCAACATGTTGAAAAATATCCTGTGACAGTCGCACCACAAGAAACTCACATTTTCAGCCGCAATTCAACCGCAGATACAACCGCAGAACAGGTCTCCACTGCTATGGTTGGTCTGTACATGAACTGCGCTTGATTATAATTTCCTGTTTTTCTACCGCAATGCTTACCGCAGAGCTTACCACAGCCAGTGGAGACCCCACTTTAAAGACTGATATGTCTCCTCTATTGCATTTGTGTTTCTTCTATACACATGTTCCGTCGACCATGTTTATCCTTGTTGCCAATGTCTCATATGTGATGTGTTTTGGGAAAATGAGTCATAAGTCGCAAAAAATGTATTTTGAGATATTATCATATTTGAATAGATGAGCTCAACCCGATTCTAATGGTAGTAAACATCAAGGACATCTAAGTACTGTTTCTATATTATAAGTTTGATATATTTAGCTTTTAAAAAAGAATATTATATTTTTGGTTGGATAATTACTAATAAAGTACCTAGATATACTCCATGAAATGACCTTAGAAATGTATAGATATATTTAAAACATTGCATTGAAATTTCGTACAAGTATTAACATTACTAGCAGCATTAAGTACCCCAAAAATGAGAATATTCCAACAAAGATAGGTTATGAATAAATAACTTTGAATAATATCCATTTTGCGACTTATGACTCATTTTCCTGAAACACATCACATATTACAACTTGTGTTGACACTACTTGTCACCTGTATGGTGGGAATACTACCCACACTGGGAGTATTGACTAAAGGCCGTTGACCGGAGGAATCAACTCACAAGCAGGGAATTGTTCTTGTTAACTTGTTTATCTGTTGGGAGAGCGACTCATTTTCTGAAAATCTGACCCATATACCTCCCTGCATGTACACTATTGTAAACACAGTTTGTATGTTTTACTTTACTTGCTTACTTTGTACTATTTATATGATACGGGTCTAAGCAACCTCCTCTCCCTTCAGTACTGCTACCACGTAATGAGGGTTGGAACACTCACTTGGCGACGGTCTATGCAGCCTCGCTACGGTCTATGACGTCATAGACAGGTGCACAAATATCAAGGTGTGAACAAATACTTTGTACTATTTGCTATAACTCTGTTACCTTTCTTATCAAGTTTTCACTATTCCAGGGATGCTTGAATGACCTGTGATATTCACAGAGAGCATTCCTTGTTCCATACCATTCTCCACTGTATTGGTCAAATCGCCTGAAAATGTACAATTCACTTTCACCAATCCTCTCAAACAACCCAAATTTAAGACAAAAGTGAAGTTCAAAATACAGTTCAACATAACGGAACTGATATTATGAATCAACTTAATATCAAATAATAATAATCAAATATACCTAATATTCATAATTTTTCAGCCTGATTTTGCAGAATTTGATCAACGTGTAGAGCTGTCAATTGCACATTTTCTGACAATCTGACCCTTATGTTCTTTAATTGATGTTAGACTGTATGCCATCGATTGTAAATGGGACATGGGAATAAAAGTCTATTATTACTTTACACTGCTGCCTCACTTGATTCCTTTATCGTATCATCAGACCGACTTAAAACTGAGACAATATGTGATTTGCATGTGCCACTGCGCATGTCTATCACAGTGCATTCTGGGATGGATTCTGATGAAATCTGAGATACAAATATTTGCCAACATTTTTATCAAAAATTGCAAGAATGGTTTCACCAATATCATAGCTTTAATAAATGATAATATCAAAACCGACAGCATGATGGGAAAGATGGAGGCTTGTGTTATTATGTTAAAACACATGGATATTGACATTAGAGCATTGATAAGTAATCCATGCTGAACATGGCATTTTTTCTATAGATTTTATACTGTATCATTAGTCCCATAATTCCATGTGAATCAATATTAAAAATGGCGGCTATGTAAATCCCCGATTGATAAAAACCCTAAGGGACACAATGGAAAGATGATCAATAAAGAAAAGCATAATCATTGTCTTCCAGTTAGTTTCAACTAACGCCTAATGATCAATAGAACCAACACATCTGTTATTCCAAGGTTTTTATTTGTTCAAAATGCATGAAGAACAGGTCCATAAATTATCCTAGATGTAACAACTCTGAAAACTGTCTACATGTGAAAGGAATACAACGACATCGCAAAAACAAAAAAAAACATAACACATCAGTCAGATATTTCTTAATCAACAGTTGGGGCATTTTGCAGGCCAATACATTATGTATAACCTTTTGGCAGACTGATAAAAGTATATATTAGAACGTTTTGCTTTGTGACTATATCATACCAGTTAGCAACAGCCAGAAAAAGATAAATTAGGTATTGACTAAATGAAATAAATCCCTCTGTCCTTACAGCCTTCGCCTGCCGTGTGTGATATAATGTGCCCCCTGGCTTCATGGCTTGGTACATTATATCACACACTAGCCTCAGGCTAGAGTCGCTTATGATCGATTTCTTAATAGAGGATTTGCATAGCCACCATCTTGAATCTTGCAGTCCAGAGTTTGTCCGGAACGGACTATCAGCAGGGGGAAGATTTCCTCCACCTTAATCCCTAACCCAAACATGTATCAATTAGTCCCCGAATGTAAGTGGTGTCAGTATCAATCAGCAGGTGGTCCACTCATCTTTAAACTTTTTTTAAAATTGTAAAATATACTACTTAAATAATTTTTGGAAGTATTCTCCTAGCCATAAGAACTATTCTCATCTTTATTTCATCAATGTGTGACGACCATGAGGAAAGATATTAAAGCTTTGTATTTATGGTGTGACTGTGAGTGGAGATAGGCTGGATATTAAGAGAGGGACAGAAGAGAGAGAGGGGGATGCCTCAATGGTGAAACACATGGTGTTGGTTAGGTGTGACAGTGCACTCGGTCGTGGTGCTGTAATGGCCTGTTATACATAATATACATTCGCCGAATGGTATTACATAATCGGCCCGTCAGAGCCGCGAAATCACGGTTCTGGCTCTCACTGCTTGATTCTTGATCTTGGAATTATGGGACTAATGGTATGGTGTAAAAGCTATAGAAACCATGTCATGTACAGCATGGCCTATCTATAATGCTCTAATGTCAATATTCATGTGTTATATATATTGTCATAACACGTCCCCATCTTTCCCATGATGCATTTGGTTTTCATAGACCAATTATAAATGATATGAAAAATCCAGTATATGTCCTTAAGTCTGGTACAGAGTTTGATGAAGGGTATCTCCACCAATGATATACTACTGGGTTGCCAATATATACTAAATTATATATAGAGAAATGGAACAAGCCGCCAGTAAAATTTATTGGATGAGATTCATCCATGCAAGCATGATGCTATAGGCAGAGTGCTTACGCAGACGAATCAAGACCAATAAACTTTGGATAACGACGGCAAGTCTATTTTATATTTATTATATGTGCATAAAATGTTTTATCGAATATCATCATATATCACTGAAAAAGTATGAAACATGTATCAGAGACAGTCCAAGCACCCCCTACTGCGTCTATGCCTATGAATTTGTTGACATGCTTCGCGAAGAGCCAAGGCGCTTGTCTAGTTGCTAATTTCATAGTTAGCCTGCATAGAACTATGAAATTAACAACTTTAACAAGGGCCTTCAGATCTCCGCAAAGCATGTCAACAAATCCATAGGCCTAGGCCTACAGTGTGGAGGTAACATTAGAGCTATTTTTAGACAACTACTTTTTTATCATAGCGTAGATAACAGTAAACCCCTGCACACTGATTCCATCAGTACACAAGGTCTCTCCAAGGGATATAGATCTATAGATTAGTAGAATATTGCCATAAATGTTGTCATGGTTACGTCATAAAGCTCAGGAAGAGAGAGTTTATGTGCCATATTCCCCCATGCAGCTGTATGATCAGGTTTCAGAGGGATGGGCTGAAGCAGGCTTTTTATCCTGCTTCTTCCATACAGGGGTCTATTTTATTTTTATTCATTCGTGTGATATGTGTACAGGGTGGTCTCCGCTGGCTCACACTTTTATTGAATGAAAATGTTAATTTGAATTTTAAATGATACCACTACAGCAAAGGCAGAAATAAGGAAAGTCTAGTTTTGATCGATCTTATCTGAGAATGCATCTTTATACCTTGGGAGAAACCACCATGATGTGAATGATTAATTCTGTTGTTGTATCAAGGTTGTCTGATTGTCCCCATGTAAGGGGTGGTCTCCACTGACTGCGTTAAGCTCTGCGTTAAGCTCTGCGTTAAGCTCCGCGTTAAGCTCCGCGATAAGCTCTGCGGTAAGCCTTGCGATGGTGTTGTGATGGCGAGGAGTGGCAAGGTCCTGCCTATGGCCAGTGAACTGTCACTTCTCTCCACCTACAGAACCAGCACAACACCATTCTAAGTCTTACCGCAGAGCTTGGAGATCAGCAGCAAGTGGATTCAGAGGTTGATTCGCTATTATAGTCTCTTTGGAATCAATGTTTTATGAATTGTGTTCATGGGTCAGATCGTCAGAAAATGTACAATCGGCAGCGGTACATATTAAGTAAATTTCATTAAATTAGACAGATAAAAAGGTCAACACTTGGTGTATCTGAGTATATCTTATATTGCCTTGATTCAAACAATATGTTTGGTTATGTTGAACTGATTTTTCAACCAAATGTTTGTCTTAAATTGGGGTTATTTGAGAAGATTGGTGAAGAAGAATTGTACATTTTCTGGCGATTTCACCCTTTATAAATAGTACTAGTAGTAATAGTCTAGTACACCAACATCTGCAAAGCCCACCCGAGTGTCGTCGACCTTGGGTGTTTTGTAACTTTGCACTATTAAAACAAATTAATACGGTAGGGCTTTAAATCCTCCCTATGTAGGGAGATCAGTACCCACCGACAGTGTCATTTCTTAAATTGTCAAATAAAAGTTTCAACAACAACAACAAATAAATACGCCATAGAGCTAACCCATATCACTCGTTCTTCAATTGAGTTGTATATTCAATAATTATCTGATGGTATCTTATGGTCCCTTCATTCTCTCAATATGTATGGTTGCTTATTCTATCTGTATTTTTCCATCATTTCTGTGGTAAGGAGAGTTTATCCTGCTCCGTATCAGGCAAAAATACTGAGAAAATTGTATAATTTACAAAATGCATCTGTGATTCGAATACAAAACTTTAAAATCTAAATCTAAAATCTAAAAAAAAAATCAAAAAGTCTACTAAATCCTCCTGTAGCTGAGCTAGACCGTTAAAACTGATCTTACAGTACCTTCATATTTACAGCAAAGCTGGTAACCATGACTACATACCTGGAAATAAAAAGAGAAATGTTCAGTAAATATGAATAACTTGTGTGGAATAAAAGAAATACACGAAAACCTCAAGTGAATGACGAAATTGTACATATACGGCTCTAAAAACTCTTTTTCGTATTAGTTTTGAATTGTTTTCAGTGAGATTATAAACACACTTATTATGAACTCTAATAAGACTTGGCAGCTCTACACATTTTGTAAATTGTGCAAAATTACCTAGTGGCCAATTGGCCAATACTAGGTAAATTCGGGTATATTCGGCATTGCTTTGATTCTAGCAATCTGTTTGGTTAGGTTGAACTGTATTTTGAACTTTATTTTCGTCTAAAATTTGGGTTTTTTGAGAAGATTGGCGAAGTTGAAATTTGGTGAATAAAACACTTTAAGAAATATCAATTTTGTGACTTATGATTCGTCTTTCTGCGACATATTACACATGTAAAAGTAGCACCTCAATACTAAACTCAATCCATCTTAATAATTATCTTATTTCATGTCTAACAAATGTAACTTGGTATTCAAGTCCGATTCCAATTTATACTATTTTCAGGCTATCGTCATCACCAACTCTAATCCCCAAAATTTGTTTTCATATAATCCTCTATCATAGAACACCACATGAACTCATTGATTCTCTGGACGGCTCAAACCGTCAGATGAACTACAATCGGCAGCTCTACACATTTAGTAAAGTCCGCTTAATTAGGCTTCAAAATGACATATACTAAGTATACATCTGTGTATATATCTGGTCTCGTTTCGTTGAAAACAATCAGTTTGGTTATTTACAACTATATGGACATTTACATGACATGAATTATACTGTCTTCGCTTTAGAGGATATGATTGCGAATATCAATTTTCATCGCATAGAATCAAATAAAAACATAGATGGGTCAGATTTTCAGAAAATGTACAATTCAACTTCACCAATCCTCTCAAATAACTCACATTTAAGACAGAACTGAACTTCAAAATGCAGTTTAACATAGCAAAACAGATGCGATACCGAATATACTCAGATATACTCAGTATTCATCAGTTTTCAGCCTAATTTAGCCAAATTTCCTGAATGTGTAGAGCTGCCGATTGTACATTTTCACAAAATCTGAATTTTGTCTTAAATCTGTCTTATGTGGGAGATTACATGGAGGCGAATTGATTGTACATTTTCTGAAGACCTGACCCATATATCTGTAATAGATGCAGCAAAGCCTATGCCTTTATGCCATATTCCCAACTGTATGACTCCCAAGAGTCCTTAAGGCAGATTTATACCATTGCCTTCCAGTAGGTAATGTCAAATAAGGTCCATTAATACTTTACAGTGGTAGGGAGAGACACTCAATACGGCGGGGCCATATGGGTCAGATTTTCAGAAAATGTACAATTCGCCTTCACTAATCCTCTTAAATAACCCACATTTAAGACAAAAATCAGCTTCAAAATGCAGTTTAACATAACAGAACTGATACTTTAAATCAATGCGATCCCAAATATATTCAGATATACCCGGTATTCATCATTTTTCAGCCCAATTTAACAGAATTTCTTAAATATGTAGAGCTGCCAATTGTACATTTTCTGAAAATCTGACCCATATAGCATACCCACCACATACGTGACGGCAATTTACAACAATGCATTATGGGAGATCTCTTGAAGAGGCACTTGTGCGCATGTGCAATGCGAGGGATTATGGGATTGATTCAGCTACCTGTCTAGCATTGAAATGTTATTGAATTTAGATCATATTATGATATCAATTGCATCAAAGTTGTTGGAGTCGAAACTGAGAGGTTGTTAAAGAGTACTGGGGTAAAGTTTTCAGAAAATGCACAATTCACCTTCACCAATCCTTTCAAATAACCCAAATTTAAGTCAAAAGTGACGTTCAAAATGCGGTTTAACAAAACTAAAGAGATACTCAACACAATGCCAGAGCTACTCTGATAGACCCATTTAATGTTTCTGTCTGATTTAACTGAAGTTACCAAATTTGTAGAGCTGCCGATCGTGCATCTTCTGAAAATCTGACCCATTGGATTCGAATCCCACGAGCGCCTTACCAAAAAGCATCATTTCACCTCCCACCCAGTGCACGCATGTGGGTCAGATTTTCAGAAAGTATACAATTGGCAGCTCTACACATTTAGTAAATTCTGCTAAATTTGGCTGAAAAATGATGAATCCCGGGTAAATCTGAGTATATTTGGTATCGCATTGATTTAAAGTATCAGTTCTGTTATGTTAAACTGCATTTTGAAGCTCATTTTTGTCTTAATTGTTGGTTATTTGAGAGGATTGGTGAAGGCAAATTGTACATTATCTGAAAATCTGACCCATGTGCATAGCCGCCTATGGTTATAAGAGCTGGGTACTGTAAACGTATTTATTTTCGCGCAGATACTTTCTCGCGCCCTAAGTACTTTGGCAGCTTTTCGCGCTGATCTAAATTGGCGCACCAAGGAAGCCTCACACATTCTTTATACAGTAATTATACCTTTCGCGTAGGTTTTATTTTCACGCACAAAGGTGGATGCGCGAAAATAGCGAAAAAAAATACTACGCGAACATTAATACGTTTACAGTATCGTGTCCGTTAGCGTGTTCTGCACTCTCTCTCTCCCTTTGTAGGAATGTTCTCATTTTTTGGGTTTCTAATGATCCAAGTGGTATAACTAGATATACAAAATTTCAGTACTGTGTATTAGATATTTGTATGCATTTCTAAGGTCATCTTATATTGTCTATTTAGATACTTTACTAGTAATTGTCCAACCTAGTAAATTCTGTTAAATTAGGCTGTAATTTGGCCAATACTAGGTAAATTCGAGCAGAGTTGATATTGTATTGATTCTAGCAATCTGTTAGGTTATGTTGAACTGTATTTTGAACTTCATTTCTTGTGAAATTTGGGTTATTTGAGAGGATTGGTGAAGACGAATTTTACATTTTCTGCTGGCGACTTCAGGCAATAAGCCCCTTCTCCCCCTCCCCCTTCTCCCCTCCTCCTTCTCCCCTTTCCCAGTTCTGTGAGTAGAGTAGTCGATGTCGTTCCAGCACCTCCACATCTTTCATCTTCCCTTTCCTTTGATGTAGTTTCCAAGAAATGGGGGGGGGGAGGTAAAGGGGTGATTATATTTGGGTTTGGGGGATGGAGGTGGATATATGGGTGTGTGTTGGGGTGGGAGGGTGTGTGTGGAAAGGGTTGGTGGGCGGATGAAAGAGGGTTTTTAAGTGGAGATAAGGGGCGGTGTAATAGAAGGGGGTATAGGGGGAAGGAGGTCTGGGCTCTCCAAGAAGCAAGGTTTGAGTGGAAGGTGTTGTGTGTTGGATATTCGGGTCAGATTTTCAGAAAATGTACAATTGGCAGCTCTACACATTTAGTAAGTTCTGCTAAATTAGGCTGCAATTTGGTCAATACTAGGTAAATTCGAGTATATTCGGCATTGCATTGATTCTAGCAATCTGTCTGGTTAGATTGAACAGTATTTTGAACTTTATTTTTGTCTTAAATGTGGGTTATTTAAGAGAATTGGTGAAGGCGAATTGTACATTTTCTGAAAATCTGACCCGTGTGTTAGTGGGTCTGATAGTAATAGACGTTCAATAGGGGACTTGCATGTCCGCCATATTGAATCTTGATTCGCTTGGAATTATGGGAGTGTAATGTCAACCCTGATAATTAAACATTACTAACCGAAAAACATAATTATGTTTGGGAAAAGAACTGAAGTATTTTTTAATCATAATGAAATAATGATGTGTTAAAATTAAAATGTCTTCATTTTTTAAGCCAAATTATTTGCTTCTTGAGGTCTTCTTCAACTCATTATGAATGAAATGAAATGATAATTCTGAGTAAACCTAGATAGTTGCTTTGAATCGAGCATAATAAATAGATGGAACCTAGCAAGGGGGAAGTCTGTACACTTGTTATTGACCGAGGGAGCGCGGGAAGATAGAGGGCGTTAGCCCGAGATCTTCTGTGCTCCTGAGGTCACTAACAAGTGTACAGACTTCACCCGAGCTTTGTTCCATATTTATTACACCCCATTAATAAATAAAAAATATAAATAATTAAAGATAAAAGAAGTAATTTAGGTTTTGGGCGGACCTACTTGTTGTATGTCCCCAGGGTGACATAACTCACATGTTATGCACCACTTTGACCAAGTGTGACATACAATGCTGAAGGTATAGGAAGCAACAGTACAGGGGTGTAATAATGGTCGATTCCTGTGAAAGTTGACTTCCAGGTCTTTCAGTATGTTCCTGGAGAGTCAGATTTTCAGAAAATGTACAATTGGCAGCTGTACATATTTACTAACTTCTGCTAAATTAGGCTGCAATGTGGTCAATACTAGGTAAATTTGAGTATATTCGGCATTGCATTTAATCTAGCAATCTGTTTGGGTAGGTTGAACTGTATTTTGAACGTTATTGTTGTTTGAAATTTTGGGTATTTGAGAGGATTGATGAAGGTGAATTGTATATTTTCTGAAAATCTGACCCTGGACTAGACTTCGGATCCTACATTCAAGATGAAAAAAATTAAAAGGAGAAAACCAAACCATCTATCTTCATATATAAGTGATGTAACGATATGGTCAATTTTACTTCCACTCTTTCTGCCGACCTTGCCTGATGCCAAGGGTTAAGTTCAAGGACGTAGGCAGGAGGCGATTTAATGCTCATTAACCTCATGGAATGACGTTCCATCAATTTGATTGGTCTAAGCGTGTCACGTGGGTGTGCAAGTTATAAATAATAACCATCAATTACTTCTCTTGGCCTGAAGCAGGCTATCAGTTCTGGCAGGTGCCAAAACAACAATTTCCTCTTTTCCCGCTAGGTGCAGTGTAGTATAGTGTTTACTTAGATACATTGTGAAGATGAATTTATTTAATCTTGCCATACTATTACTGTCTTATGTTACGCATAGTCGACTAGTCAACTGTTTTACTTAGAACTTTACTATTTTTACCAAAACAACCGACGGGATGTTCGGAAGAGCTGTGACTAGCTCAGATAATATTCCAATTCCATTCTTCTTTGTCTTCATTCATATGTAATTGTGAAATGGAAATAAAATCTCTTATTACTATTATTAAAATGGATCCTTCTCAATCCTTCTCAATCCTTCTCTCTCTTCTTGCTCCTTTGGTCCCTCCGACCTACTCTCCCCTTCTCCTTGTTCTGTGTCACCTCTTTCTCTCTATTTCTGCCTTCTCTCTGCCCTCTCTGTGCTCTCTCTGCCCTCACTCTTCCCTCTCTGTTCCCTCTCTACCCCTCCCTGCCCTCTCCCTGCCCTCTCTCTTCCCTCTCTCTGCCCTCTCTCTGCCCTCTCCCTGCCCTCTCTGTGCTCTCTCTACCCCTCTCTGCCCTCTCCCTGCCCTCACTCTTCCCTCTCTGTTCCCTCTCTACCCCTCCCTGCCCTCTCCCTGCCCTCTCTCTTCCCTCTCCCTGCCCTCACTCTTCCCTCTCTCTTCCCTCCTTACCCCCTCTCTCCCTCTCCCTGCCCCCTCTCTCCCTCTCCCTGCCCTCTCTCTTCCCTCTCCCTGCCCTCTCTCTTCCCTCTCCCTGCCCTCACTCTTCCCTCTCTCTTCCCTCCTTACCCCCTCTCTCCCTCTCCCTGCCCCCTCTCTCCCTCTCCCTGCCCTCTCTCTTCCCTCTCCCTGCCCTCTCTCTTCCCTCTCCCTGCCCTCACTCTTCCCTCTCTCTTCCCTCCTTACCCCCTCTCTCCCTCTCCCTGCCCCCTCTCTCCCTCTCCCTGCCCTCTCTCTTCCCTCTCCCTGCCCTCTCTCTCTGCCCTCTCTCTTCCCTCTACCTCTCCTCGCCCCTCCTCCCCTCTCTCTCACCCTTCCCTTCTCTCTAGTTTGTGGTATCTCAAAATCCATTTTTGCGACTTGTGACTCATTTTCCTGAAACACATCACACATGGGTTTTGTGATAAAACCATCATATTTGAAAATATGGGATTAGTCAGATTCCAACAGTGTTAACATTTAGGTTTGTATGTAGGTTTGTTAGCATGTTTAAAAATGTTTGCAATATTTCTAGGTGGACAATTACTAATAAAGTAGCTAAGTATCCTCTATATTCACTGACGTCACGGCGCTCGCCACGGCTTGCCATAATGTGGGTCAACTTTAGCTGGACATGAGTGCTCCAAGCCCCAAAAATGCTGTTTTTCAGCAGTTTTCACCTCCGAAAGTTTTAGAGGATGTTATATCAAGTATGCTGATAGGTTATATGGTCATTTTTTAGTGTGTCATGATGGAATAATGAGTATAATTGCCATTAGCAAACATTCGAAACGGGAAATCCTGTCTCCCGCTATCTATGCAGCCACACAGTATGGCTGCCAGTGAGGATAGCCGCTGACTGGGGTGACGTCATGTGAATACTATGTATAGGATGACCCTAGGAACGCGAGGATATATAATTTGATACACGGGTCATATTTTCAGAAAATGTACAATTCAACTTCGCAATTCTTTCCAAATAACCCAAATTTCAGACGAAAATAAAGTTTAAAAAAAAGTTCAACCTAGCCAAACAGATTGCTAGAATATTCCAAATGCCAAATATTCTCGAATTTACCTAGTATTGACCAAATTGCAGCCTATTTTCTAATATTTACTAAATGTGTACAGCTGCCGACTGTACATTTTCTGAAAATCTGAGCACTACATACCCAAAAAATGAGAACAATCCTACAAATATATCTTGTTACTTATACACTTTAGAAAATATCAATTTTGCGACTCATATAAGAATTTGCTGGATTTTAGTGTTAAGTCTATGAATACTGGTGTCCGCTAGTACAGAGATGGAGGGACACGATCGCCTGCTTATCCTATGCCAAACAGCATGGTATGGATTGATTGCTTCATTGATTGATGAGTACACACATAATATTTGATCAATGGGAATTATTTATTCCATGCTTTTGACATGTTTTCTATAGAAGTTGGTTGCAGGAGGATATTGGGGCAACCCTGCCACAAACAGGTAAAAACAACAATCACAAATTTCACCAAATTAGTCTCATGTAGTGCCTAATAATTATAGGACCTTTCTACTATGGGTTAGATATTCAGAAAATGTACAATTAGCAGCTGTACACATTTAGTAAATTCTGCTAAATTAGGCTGTAAATTTGTAATTACTAGATATATTTGAGTATATTCGGCATTGCATTGATTCTAGCAGTCTGTTTGGTTAGGTTGAACTGTAGGCTGAACTTTATTTTCGTGACTCTAAATTTTAAATTATTCTAGATACGTTGTTTTCAGAGCAATGCGTGTATAATAAATATAGATATACGTAGAATCTATCATTTTTCTGCTTAAAGGGGTGTCTCCACTGGCTGTGGTAAGATCTGTGTTTGGTCTGCTATTGGTCGGCGTTTCAAACTCTGCGATTCTATTAATATTATAGTGCAGCCGCAGATGCAGAGCTTACCGCAGTGTCATTAACAGGTCTCATGATTGCGATAGAGACTGCGGCTGGATATCCTTCCTGCATTGGTCAATGTGTCGCAAGGAGCAGACAACATTTATAACGGTACCTCCCTGTGATCTTCACGTCAGTTTATTACTTTTTCAGAGGCACTGGAAGCTAATTTGAATTTGGGGGACAATATATAAGTTTATATTTACATTCATGGTCGTTGACTTTATATCCAGAAATGATTTTATGATCTGAACATCATTGATTGATTTTTTTATCGGAATTCTGGACATATTATTGTGTGAACTTTATATAATTATTCTGATGTTTGCTGAGCATTTCTCCAGATCATTCAGAATCGTGGACATTATTAATACCTCCAATCCATCTATCCCTCTCTCCTCTCTCCCCTGGTGGCACAGTCCTAATCACTTCGCAGAGGTGCTTCAGTTGCAGAAAATATTCAACATGTTGAAAAATTCCTGTGACAGTCGCACCACAAACTTACATTTTTAGCCGCAATTCAACCGCAATCCAGGCGCAGATACAACCACAGAACTGTTCTCCACTGCTACGGTTGGTCTGTACATGAACTGTGCTTCAATATAATTTCCTGTTTTTCAATCGCAATGCTTACCGCAGGGCTTACCGCAGCCAGTGTAGACCCCACTTAATTTAGCAGAACTTACATAGAATATATCATCTTTCTGCCAAATTTAACAGAATTTACACAATGTGTAGACCTGACCTTCATACAACCCAGATAAAGGTACAAGGAATACTGAGTGTACATGTGGGTTCATGCCAAACTTCTTATAACTCTAGTGTGAATCATCTCTAGCAGGCTACAAACCCCTTATAACCCCAGTGTGAATCATCTCTACTAGGCTACAAACCCCTTATAACCCTAGTGTGAATCATATCTACCAGGCTACAAACCCCTTATAACCCTAGTGTGAATCATATCTACTAGGCTACAAACCCCTTATAACCCCAGTGTGAATCATCTCTAGCAGGCTACAAACCCCTTATAACCCCAGTGTCAATCATCTCTACCAGGCTACAAACCCCTTATAACCCCAGTGTGAATCATCTCTAGCAGGCTACAAACCCCTTATAACCCCAGTGTGAATCATATCTACTAGGCTACAAACCCCTTATAACCCCAGTGTGAATCATCTCTACCAGGCTACAAACCCCTTATAACCCTAGTGTGAATCATCTCTACTAGGCTACAAACCCCTTATAACCCCAGTGTGAATCATCTCTAGCAGGCTATAAACCCCTTATAACCCTAGTGTGAATCATCTCTAGCAGGCTACAAACCCCTTATAACCCTAGTGTGAATCATATCTACTAGGCTACAAACCCCTTATAACGCTAGTGTGAATCATATCTAGCAGGCTACAAACCCCTTATAACCCCAGTGTGAATCATCTCTACTAGGCTAAAAACCCCTTATAACCCCAGTGTGAATCATCTCTAGCAGGCTACAAACCCCTTATAACCCCAGTGTGAATCATATCTATCAGGCTACAAAGCACACTGGCACAGGCCCCCAGGCGGTCGGGGTTTGCATCAAAAAGGGCCTTATGGCGTCTCATGTGGTAACAAGGAGAAGCAGGTGTCCCTGCTATTGATGGTTAATGCTGGCTTATGTGGTGGCTGGGCGATAAAGGGGGATCGCCAATGCCTGACCTTGCTTATATCTGTCCTAGAACTAGTCCAGACCTGTCAATACTCTGCTGCGCATGTCTGCTGCAATGCATGATGGGATATATTCAGTTCAGTGCAGGTTTTGTGAATATGGGTCAGATCTTCAGAAAATGTACAATTCGCCTTCACCAATCCTCTCAAATAATCCATATTTAAGACCAAAATGAGCTTCAAAATGCAGTTTAACATAACAGAACTGATACTTTAAATGAATGCGATACCAAATATACTCAGATATACCCGGTATTCATCATTTTTCAGCCTAATTTAGCAGAATTTCCTAAATGTGTAGAGCTGCCAATTGTACATTTTCTGAAGATCTGAACCTCATATTTTTTAACAAAGATGTGTGTCAACCCTGTCGATGTCTTGTATTTTTACTTCTCATTGTACTTGTATTTATGTTACTAGTAGCATTAAGCACTCCAAAAATTAGAATATTCCAACAAAGATATCTTATAGATAAATCACTTTGGAGAATATCATTTTTGAGACTTAGTAATTCATGTCCCTGAAACACATCATAATATGTGATCCGTTTAAGTAAAAGAGTCATAAGTCGCAATATGGATTTGAGATATCACAATATATGAAAAGACGAGATCAAGCGGATTCTAATAATAGTAAACACTAGGGTACCTAACATGTATTTCTATATTTTAAGTTTGATATTTTTATTTTTGAAAAAAAAAAGAGTTTGTAATGTTTCTGGCTGGGTAAACCAGTAAAGTAACTAAATATACTCAATACGAAGGCCTTCAAAACACAATGATATATTTAATACAATGTCCTGAAATTTGTTACACGGATTCATATGACTATAACTGCTGAACCCTCTGAAAATCAGAACATTTCAATGAAGAGATCTTGTGGAAAAACACTTTGAAATATTTTCATTTTGCGACTTATGACTCATTTTCTTGAAACACATCACATATGATATAAGACTGTGGAGCGTGCATGCACGGGTATGACCTGAAGGTATAGATTGTCAGGTGTGCTGGTTCTATGTTGTCCTCGCTCTGTGTGTATGCCGCAAATACTTGTGTTCGTCCTTCACCGTGTCTCTCTCTAGTGATATCCTCTGTTGGTACACACCACAGTGTGATTGAGGTATACATAAGGGGATTATATGACTATACACCTTTGTCATGCACTATATTTTGCCTCACACGTTTACCTTTGCATTGCTTCATTGTAGTCTATTGTGATATAGAATGAAATATTCATTTGGTTGTTTGTCTTCTTTATTTGTGATCCGTTTTAGGAAAATGAGTCATAAGTCGCAAAATATGGATTTTGAGATATCACCATATTTGAAAAGAGGAGATCAAGCCGATTCCAATGATAGTAAACATACGGTCACCTAATAAGGATTTGTATATTTCAAGTTTGATATTTCTATTTTTGAAAAAAATAGTTTGCAATGTTTCTGGATGGGTTATTACCAGTAACTAAATATGCTCCATACAAAGGCCTTGAAAATGCAAGGATATATTTTTAAATACAATGTTCCAAAACTTGTTACATGGATTCATATGACTATAAGTGCTAAACCCTCTAACAAATCAGAACATTTCAATAAAGATATTTTGTGGAAAAAAACAGTTTGAAAAATATCAATTTTGCGACTCATTTTCCTGGAATACATCACATTTTAGCACTATTAGGTACTATCCGATTTGAAAGGGAATAGATACACACCATTGGCCAGTATTTTGAAAACTGCTATCGGCACAATGTACATTAACTCAGTGTCCATCTTTGTGCAGTCAATACTTCAGTACAAATCTAGTATTGACCATTTCTCAGTCTAATTTAACACGATTTACTAATATGTAGATCTGCCGATTGTACATTTTCTCAAGATTTGACCCACATACTATTACAACCACAGTATTAAAGCGGTACTCTCAGTTAATATTGGTCAAAAACTAAAGATTTTCTATGTTGTATTTTGAAAGATTTGTCTGGTTGTATTTGCTAAAAGGCTTCATAAAAGTGCACATTTGTAGTACTGAGTAACTCTTGTATAAACATATAACAATATAATATTGCAGAATATTGATAAATCCAGTCCTATAAGTCATAATGATATTAATTATGAATAACTCTTGATAAATCCAGTCCTATAAGTCATAATGATATTAATTATGAATAACTCTTAATAAATATACAACAGTTGCAGAATATTGATAAATCCAGTCCTATAAGTCATAATATGAATAACTCTTACAAACTATAAACATATAACAGCAGCAGAATATTGATAAATCCAGTCCTATAAGTCATAATATGAGTAACTCTTGTATAAACATATAACAGCAGCAGAATATTGATACATCGAGCCCTATAAGTCATAATATGAGTAACTCTTGTATAAACATATACCAGCAGCAGAATATTGATAAATCCAGTCCTATAAGTCATAATATGAGTTCATTTGGTAAGGTTACATTTGCCCTGATAGCTGGGAATGCATCTTTAAGATATAAATAAATAAAATAAATAAAAACACTGAGATGCTTTTGTCTGGTCCATTACAAGTAGTCTTAATGTGTTTTTGTTCTGCTGCTTCACTCTACCTTAAAGCGACTGGGAACAAAAAACAAAATGTGAGTAAAAATGCTTCTGATAAAAAGCTTTGAATGTTGTCCCAGGTGTTCAGGTTCCCTGTTTATTCTAAAGACCTTTCTTCCTGAAAAGGTCTTTAGCAGCCCTGTCTACCGATAGGGGATGTAAATGGTTGTCTAGACTGCTTTAATATATTTCGATATATGGGTCATATTTTCAGAAAATGCACAATTCAACATCGCCTATCTTCTCAAATTTCCCAAATTTCAGACAAAAATAAAGTTCAAAATACAGTTCAACCTAACCAAACAGATTGCTAGAATCAATGCAATGTCAAATATACTTGAATTTACCTAGTATTGACCAAATCTCAGCATAATTTGGCAGAATTTACTAAATGTGTATATTTGCTAATTGTACATTTTCTGAGAATCTGACCCATATAGGATGATCTATGTTTTTTTAACTCTAAGCACAATAATCAATTGTTCTGTTTGTTCGATCCGTAATTAAGATCGTCAAATGGCGTTATTGATTGCTATTTCCTATTGCTCATATTTTAAATTTCCGTAAATATTTTTTTATATAATTTCGAGTTGGTAGAACACCATAACTAGACAAAAGCAGGTTTAGTGAAGTTGTCTTTTATTACCATATGGGTGAGGTCGCCAGAAAATGTACAATTCACTTTCACCAATTCCCTGAAATAACCCGAATATTAGACGAAAATAAAGTTCAAAATACAGTTCAACCTAACCAAACAGGTTGCTAGAATCAATGCAATGCCGAATATACTCAAATTTACCTAGTATTGACAAAATTGCAGCCTAATTTAGCAAAATATACTAAATGTACTCGATGGTCTGATTCCGACGTTTCGGTTCTAACAATCGAAACTTCTTCAGGGAATTATTTTATATACTTTTTAGTGCAAAGTTTGACTCCCGTATAGGAGCACTACATTTTGTTGTATAATAATATATAAAGAAAGAGAAAGAGAGGAAAATCTAAAGGTTCGTCAATGAGGTTTGTGTATGAATGTGAATGCATCATGACACATTACGTAACATTGCATTATCTCAAGTCTATTTATACAAGCTATTGTCCAGGATATGGGTCAGATTTTCAGAAAATGTACAATTCAACTTCGCCAATCTTCTCAAATAACCCAAATTTTAGACGAAAATAAAGTTCAAAATACAGTTCAACCTAACCAAACCGATTGCTAAAATCAAAGCAATGCCGGATATACCCGAATTTACCAAGTATTGGCCAAATTGTGGCATAATTTTGCACAATTTACTAAATGTGTAGGGCTGCCAATTGTACATTTTCTGAAAATCTGACCCATATGAGGTAACGAGGTGTGCCCTTCATCTCCCAGTGAGAGCCTGTACTGATATACTAGAATAAACCAGTTGGATATAACATCACCACTCATTCACTTGTGGTTCCGAGTTGCTCATATATAAATACAATACGACATTATAAGCCCTTAACAAATGCGATGAATGTATCGGTGACCGTTAAAGTAGTTGATTTTGTTAAGGTATGAATGGAACTGATTAACCACTGGTTTTGCTGGAGTCTGTAAAGGTGTCACAAAGTTATCATTTAATCCTGGTGTTTCAAATGGATAATAAGGTCCCTGATTAACTACAGGAGGCTGTTCAACGACAGCTTGGGGTGTTAACACTCTTTCACGTTGATTCTGGTTATTTTCCTCCAGAACTTCCCCTTCATTTACCACGTTTTCATTGACATTGTTCTCAACATTTAAACCAACCTGTGGCTGCTGTCCATCGTCGATAGCCTGACCTTGGTGATCTATCGCTGGATCATTCACCGCGTCGTCGGGGTTGGGCGCTAAATGTTCCTCTAGCGCTTGGTCGCCGGCTCTCTCCTCGTCGACTGGATTGTCTTCAAGTAACCGTTCCTGACCAATATTATTCCCAGCTAGTTGCTGCACATTTCTGTTCATAATATCGTCTAACCAATGATTATTCACTACTCCTTCCTGTTGAACTTGTTCTGGCTCTTCTATCTGTTCACGTGCTGGAGGAGGGGGTAGCGGAATTGCTTGTGGATTTATTTCTACTTGTCTTTCCTGCTCATCTTCCATAGCATGAGGCACTTCATAGGGATGTTCCTCGAAAACAAGTTGTTTAGGCTGTTGATTTAATATTTTACCACGATTTTCTCTCAATTGTCTTCTCGTCACAATCGCTTGAGGGATGGCCGCCAATCGTTCCACCGATTTCTTCAGTCTGTCGAACAATGCCAACTCAGGCGAATTCGGAGCATCTTCCATGCTTATCATCTGATGAAATGTTCAAATAATCTCTCCATATTCCAGGAAAGAACTCGCTTATTCATGTGAGATTTTATAAGTCCAAGATCGAGCGGGTTGTCCGCCAGTGTTAAGGTATGAATGGAAGAATAGCAAACGAACGTGTGGTCTTCGTGAGAAGAACTAAGCAACTGATTTAATGATCTAGCATCTGTACATATGTTCCTACAGGATGTGGGAAAGAGTAGGGGGCGGAGCCCTTACGTAATACCTATGGCTTAGCATGAATAAGTAGACTTGCACAGTACTGGATAGCTAAGTATAATTAGCGAATTTAATAATGAGATATTATAATTAATGGGTGATAATTAGATAGATAATGAGGTTACACAATGTTACGTAATGTTACATAACAATTTCCACTAATACTATCAGATCTATTTCTACATACTGCAGACGGCAAAATGTATTCCAACTTATAAATCGGTCAGATTTTCAGAAAATGTACAATTGACCTTCACCAATCCTCTCAAATAACCCAAATTTCAGACGAAAATAAAGTTTAAAATAAAGTTCAACCTAACCAAACAGACTGTTTGAATCAAGGCAATACCAAATATACCCATATATACCTAGTGTTGATGATTTTTCAGTCCAATTAAGCAGAATTTACAAAATATGTTGATCTGCCAATTGTACATTTTCTGAAAATCTGACCCAAATGATTTGTTCATTGTACGTGGGTAAATTCTTTGATAACACATTGCCGAATTCTTGCCAGATAGATCCATTCCAGCACGCTCTGTAACCCACTCTAGGCCCAAACTCTCAGATCAGATAAGGATGGTATGTCAGCCTACTTCGCTAATCGGTTTCGTGGCCGTTTTAATGGGAATATAATGACATTTTACCGTCTTAATGGAATTATGATGAGTTTGCCGTTTGAGGCGAGAGCCTTTCCCTTCATTTGAAGGGACTCGCTCAACTTTGGGCCTAGACATTCGCAGGGACCCTAGCAAATCCTCCGATGGCACTCATACAGGCAATCCTGGGAAAATAGTGTATTGGTTACATTCGAATACAGTGAAGCACAACACTCTTTCCACCAAGCGTTATTATCTAGGGGCGATTTAGTCTCTCTTCTCACGACAGGCGGCAGTTAAGTGAGCGATAGGCGATGGCGAAACAAGTAGCGACCCCTCACTGATAACCTTGACCTGACCTTGGTGTGACCCTGCTTGTTGCACGATCTGCCGACATGATGTTCCACTTGGGTCTGAGTTCAGTATCAGGGAAGGACATGTGGGTCGAATTTTCAGAAAATGCACAATTGGCAGCTCTACACATTTAGGAAATTCTGCTAAATTTGGCTGAAAAATGATGAATACCGGGTATATCTGAGTATCTTTGGGATCGCATTGATTTAAAGCATAAGTTCTGTTATGTTAAATTGCATTTTGAAGCTGATTTCTGTCTTAAATGTGGGTTATTTGAGAGGATTGGTGAAGGCGAGTTGTACATTTTCTGAGAATCTAACCCACATGATGTTCCCATTGGGTCTGAGTTCAGTATCAGGGAGGGACATGTAACAGCTCAGTGCCATGATAGACATCAATATCAATTGTAGATATGAAGGGACTAGAATAGGGGGTTTGCATAACCGCCATTTTGAATCTAGATTTGCATGGAATTATCGGACTTATGGTACAGTATAAAATCTATAGAAAACATGTTCAGCATGGACTATTTACCAATGCTCTAATGCCAATATCTATGTGTTTCCATCAAACATGTCCCTATCTTTCCCATCATACATTTGGTTAACATTATTTATACAAACTATGATATTGGTGAAAACATTCCTTTTATTTTTCGAAAAGATGTTGCCAAATACTTATTATGTCAGATTTTATCAGAATCCATCCCAGGATGCACCGTTACAGACATGCGCAGTGGCACATGCAAATCCCCTATTCTATCCAGATTTGTGTTACCTCGGTAAAAACAGAGGTCCAATAACAATGTGATTTCGTTGTCAGACTGGGATTTGATATTGCATTTATTGATACGAATTTGACTCATGTTATAATACTATTGCATGTCTAATGTCGATTGTCAGCAGAAATTAATAGAAAAGACATTCATTTATGTCAGAACTTAATAATTATGCAATTTCACACGGTGCGTTTACTCTAGAGTTTTTTGTTTATTATTGAAAAAATAGGCCAATACATTCATATTTTTCCATGGTCCTGGGTATGACCATAAAGTGCCTTTCTCTCTCTTTTTCTGTGTCTCTCTCCTTTCTTCTCTATCTCTATTTTCTGGGTAAGATCATAGACTGCCTCCCTCTCAGTTCTCCCGCCCTTGATAGAACCTTCAATGTGTTGATAAGGGCGTAAAGCAAACAATCTCACTCACACACTCATATTTTTTTAACAAAGATGCGTGTCAACCGTGTCAATGTCTTAATGCTTTGCCTATACTTTTTTTTTAATTACTCATTATCTTATTACCATTATCACTTTACATGATACTCATGACGACTATTTCTCATTCTGTTCAACTTCAAAGGTCATACTATACATACTACTAAGTTCTAGAACAGTTTAACTTTAACCTTTACAATTCATCGGATCTATCGTCATCATTGATCTTAACCGAGTATACAATTCATGGGATCTGTCTTCATCCTTAATTAATTAGACCATTAATTAATTAGGACAATAAAGTGCCTTTCTCCCTCTTTTTCTCTGTCTCTCTCTCCCTTCTTATTTATCTCTATTTCCTGGGTATGATCATAAACTGCCTCCCTCTCAGCTCTCCCGCCCTTGATATTACCATCTTAAATGTGTCGATAAGGGCGTAAAGCAACCAATCTCACTCCAATGAAATCAAGTATTTCTATAAGAATCTAACAAACCAACACAAATTTTTGTCCTATTTTTTTTTAGGAGTAGACATATTCTTTGCCCTGATATCCTTCTTTTGATGATATTGATTATGCACATAGACCACTCTCTTTCTCTACTTCATTCACATATTTTCTCATGTGCTCCGCCTCCAGGGGCCAGTAACTCTGTTTGATCCCATATTCCAATCGACTGATAAAACAGCTAATATCTTTGCTTACTTCTAAATATGTTTTCCCGTGCCTTAGATGCCTAATTCCCTGCTGCCCCAGGTTGACCCGGCTCTTAGTATCGCCCATGTTTACCACTTTGCCTTGGCTGACGCTCTCTCTTGATATCAGTGCCGCCTTTTTTCTACTTTGCTCAGTTTGAGCTGATGTCGTTTCCCAAGATACAGGTCTCTTGGGGCATGTTGTATAACAAATCTGTACTCTAAATCTTCCTCGCTAAGCTATTTGAGATGTGTTACAGGAATATGAGTCATGAGTCACAAAATTGATATTTTTCACAGTGTTTTATTCTCAAGATCTCTTAGTGGTTATGTTTTGAATCTAAGTCTTATGAATGAATACAGGCACCAAATTCGAAGAAATTGTACAAAATATATCTTTGAATTTCTAAGGTTATCCGATTGAGTATTTTTAGCTAGTTTACTAGTAATTGTCCACCCAGAAATATTGCAAACGTTTTTATCAAACATAAAGAAAATCAAAAATAAAAACATAGAAATAGTCTTTAAATTTCCTAAATATTACCTTTGGTGGAATTCACTTTACACTCTAGGTCCAAACCCTAGATCAGATAAGAATGGTATGTCAGCCTACTTCACTAATCGGTATCCCTGCCTAGAACTCGGCGTTTTGATGGAAATATAATGTCATTTTGCGGTCTTAATGGGATTATAATGGCACTTTGAGGTTTGAGGCGAGAGGCTTTCCCTTTGCTGGAAGGGACTTTCTCAATTTTGGGCCTAGACTGAACATTAACCACATCTTTTGAATTTTCGACACAAGAATGCATGGCCAAGATCCCACTGCCGCCCATTCAAATAGCATGGAGTAAAGGGGTTTATCCTGTTCCGCTTCCAACATTTGATGGTATCTTTCAAGTAATAGGGGATTTCCATAGCCGCCATTTTGAATCTTGATACGCATGGAATTATGTGACCAATGGTACTGTATAAAATCTATAGAAAACATGCCATGTTCAGCATGCGATATTTATCAATGCTCTAATGTCAATATCCATGTGTTATACACGTTTCCATTACACAAGCCAACACGTTTCCCACAATGCATTTAGTTTTCATAGATCATTTATAAAGCTAAGATAAAAGCTAAAACATTCCTGGAATTTTCGATAAAAATTTTGCCAAATATTTGTACGTCAGATTTCGTCAGAATCCATCCCATCATGCACTGTGACAGACATGCGCAGTGAGACATGCAACTCCCATATTAATTATGTATCATATTGGGTGTAATTCCCATCTGTATAAAACAGCACAGGAACAAATCTTTTTTCTAACCCGTTGACATCATAAACATCTGTACTTACGGTACAGACAGCTATCTTTGACCCACCAAGGGACAAATAGATCATAACTTAACAGAAGCTGTTATAAGGGTCCGATTTTCAGAAAATGTACAATTGGCCGCTCTACACATTTAGGAAATTCTGCTAAATTTGGCTGAAAAATGTTGAATACCGGGTATATCTGAGTATATTTGGGATTGCATTGATTTAAAGCATCAGTTCTGTTATGTTAAACAGCATTTTGAAGCTGATTTTTGTCTTAAATGTGGATTATTTGAGAAGATTGGTGAAGGCGAATTGTACATTTTCTGAAAATCTGACCCATAAATCACATACGATACTATCAGTAATGAAATAAAATCATGTTGGACCCAGGTTCAGGGAGTGTAAAATGATATTTATGTTCCCTCATAACGCTCATATCTTACACTCAATCTATTTCATGACTCACGCATGCGCATAAATCCTACCTGGCCCCAGATATGTAACATATCAGATACATTTCACCCCTGGGTGGTGTCCATTTCATGGGCTGGAGATTTAGAGCAGGGGAGGTGAGGGTGGGGCAAGGGCTATATAGCCACCCAGGGGTGCATACATACCATGATATGGGTTAAATCGCCGGAAAATGTACAATTCACCTACATCAATCCTCCCAAACAACCCAAATTTAAGACAAAGGTGAAGTTCAAAATACAGTTCAACATAACGGAACTGATATTATGAATCAACTTAATATCAAATAATCATAATCAAATATACCTAATATTTATAATTTTTCAGCCTAATTTGCAGAATTTGATCAATGTGTAGAGCTGTCAATTGTACATTTTCTGACGATCTGACCCACATGTATAAATCTATTTTAAATAATATAACGACACTACTGACTATTTAGCTATTTTTATAACAAAGGATATCATTAATTGTGCGATATATTAGATACATTTCAGGTGTTGATTATTTTTACTAATTATAATGACATTTTGCGGTCTTAATGGTGTTATAATTTATAATGCCAGTTTGCGGTTTAAACTTTGAGGTGAGAGGCTTTCTCTCCGTTTGAAGGGACTCACTCATCGTTGGGCCTAGAATATATACAGGTTAAATAATCTATTGATATTCATTTATGTTTTATGCGATGGGCAGACCAAACCGTTTCCCTCATCCCACGAGAGATAAGAAATAGACAAGGGACATGAGGAGATATGGTTCCCACGACAGGTTAATGTGGTATGTTAGATATACATCTATTGCGGGAAACCTGTTGCCGCTGGGCAATCTTATCTGATGAAATGAACATTCATTCTACTGGTACGGAGTAATAGGGGAGTTGGCCTTGGTACCATTTGCCATGTAGTACATACGTCATGAGTCTCAAAATTGATATTTTGTTTTGTTTCGAAAATGTGTTTGTAGAAATGTTTTGGCTAATAAAAAAAGAAGAAATGTTTTAACATCGCCTGAATACATGTACCACATTTCAAGACAATATTAAATACATTCCTGCGTTTCTAAGGTTATCCTATAATGAAGTATATTGGAGCTAATCTACTCGTAATTATCCACCAATTATTCAGATCCTATGGAGAAATGTCTCCATGCAATGAGCTATTTATCACGGAATTATAGGGGAGTTGGCCTTGATACCATTGGCCATGTGGTACATAAAAATGCGTCATGGGTCAGATTTTCAGAAATTGTACAATTGTCAGTTGTTCACATTTAGTGAATTCTGCTAAATAAAGCTGAAATTTGGCCAATATTGGGTAAATTCAAGTATATTCGGCATTGCATTGGTGCTAGCAATTTGTTTGGTTAGGTTGAACTGTATTTTGAACTTTATTTCCGTCTGAAATTTGGGTTATTTGTGAGGATTGGAGAAGTTGAATTGAACATTTTCCGAAAGTCTGACCCTCATGAGTCTCAAAATTGATATTTTGTTTTGTTCCAAAAATGTGTTTGTAGAAATATTTTGGCTAATAAAAAAAGAAGAAATGTTTTGACTTTGAGTGTGACTAGCGCCTGACATCGCCTGAATACATGTACCACATTTCAAGACAATATTAAATATATTCCTGCGTTTCTAAGGTTATCCTATAATGAAGTATATTGGAGCTAATTTACTCGTAATTATTCACCCAGAATCATGACTCATTAATCTGGACTTATCTGACAAGCCGCTGGATATATGTAATAAGGGAGAGGTCCTATGGAGAAATGTCCAGGGGAAATGTCCTAGGGGGAAAGGTCCAGAGAGAAAGGTCCAGGGGGAAATGTCCTAGGGGAAAGGTCTATGGAGAAAGGTCCAGGGGGAAATGGCCAGGGGGAAAGGTCTATGGAGAAATGGCCAGGGGGAAATGTCCTGGGGGAAAGGTCTTAGGGGAAAGGTCTTAGGGGGCAAGGTCCAGGGGGAAAGGTCCTAGGGGTAAAGGTCCCAGGGGGAAAAGTTCAGGGGGAAAGGTCCAGGGGGAAAGGTCTTAGGGGGAAAGGTCTTAGGGGGAAAGGTCCAGGGGGAAATGGCCAGGGGGAAAGGTCCAGGGGGAAAGGTCCAGGGGGAAAGGTCCAGGGGGAAAGGTCCTAGGGGGAAAGGTCCTAGGGGGAAAGGTCCAGGGGGAAAGGTCCTAGGGGGAAAGGTCTTAGGGGGAAAGGTCCAGGGGGAAAGGTCTTAGGGGGAAAGGTCCAGGGGGAAATGGCCAGGGGGAAAGGTCCAGGGGGAAATGGCCAGGGGGAAAGGTCCAGGGGGAAAGGTCCAGGGGGAAAGGTCCTAGGGGTAAAGGTCCAGGGGGAAAGGTCCAGGGGGAAAGGTCCAGGGGGAAATGGCCAGGGGGAAAGGTCCAGGGGGAAAGGTCCAGGGGGAAAGGTCCTAGGGGGAAAGGTCCAGGGGGAAAGGTCCTAGGGGGAAAAGTCCAGGGGGAAAGGTCCAGGGGGAAAGGTCCAGGGGGAATTATCCCATTGAGAAAGGTCCTGGAGGGAAAAGTAGGGTCCTAGGGGTAAGGTAACTTTTGATATTAGAAACCAGGAAACTTTTAATATTAGAAAGGTTTCTGAAGGTAAATTATTTACTGCAAATACTCTAGAATACTTATAGCATAGTGTGTTCTTTCACTCACTTATGATTATAACATTATGATAAGATAATATTTATGTTTTATCACATTATAGTATTATATTTAATATCCCTAGATAAAATAGGTATTTTTATTTATTCAATTTAAGGTATCTTGCCAGATATATTTATTGATCTTGCTTGGTGTTTGAAATGATTTGTGCAAGGGTTTGTTGGACCACCGTTGGTAGTCTGTTCCAAGAGTATGGTACCCTTTTATAGATTGATTTATCAATTTGTTCTGTTTTTGGTATGCTTTGTTTTAGAATTGTTCTGCCTTGCTCGAAATTTCTTGTGCAAATATTACGGATATCCATATTTGTTGGGTCCTGTAAACACTCCTTAGGCATGACTATGTTTTTGCCAGAACTTGCTTGACAAAGGGTCAGATTTTCATAAAATTGTACAATTCATCTTCAATCTTCTCAAATAACCCAAACTTTAGACGAAAATAAAGTTCAACATACAGTTCAACCTAGCCAAACAGATTGCTATAATCAATGCAATGCCGAATATACTCGAATTTACCTTGTATTAATTGACCGAATTACAGCGTAATTTAGCAGAATCTACTAAATGTGTATAGCTGCCAATTGTACATTTTCTGAAAATCTGACCCCAAAACACCCAATATTTCAAATGAACCCAGAATGTCATCTTGTCGAATCCAAAATTCCCGATACGAGAAACCCCATTAATTTAGCAGCCCCAATCCCATGATCCTAACATTGAGGCACACACAGTGCCTAATACAAATCCCCTATCACTGCCCACGCTAAATCCCATGATCCCTAATACAGGCATGTGCAGAGACTGGTACAAATCCCCTATAATAACTAGATATATCCAGATTACCCATGCGCCCGTGTCAACGCCCGGTACTCTGTCATAGTTACTGGTACAATCCTACGTCTTTTGTAAGAAAGGATACAAAATTGCATAGTTTAGTGTGTAGAGTTGAGATGGGAAGCGATTTCAGTTGTATATTTTTTATTTTTTTTTAATGATTTTATTTATCCAGCTTCTCAAGACGAATATACACGATACAGTCGAGAATAGGTAACACAATATAGGTTTGTGGCGTTCTACCTGCTGCTGTTGCTGTGATGTGTTTCAGGAAAATGAGTCATAAATGTAAAAAAAAAAATGATTTTGAGATATCATCAGATTTGAAACCATGAGATCAAGCCGATTCCAATGACAGTAAACATTAAGGACATCTAAGAAATTCTGTTTATAATTTTTATGCTTTAAAAAAGGTTTGCAATTTTTCTGGGTATGTAATTACCAGAGAAGTAATTAAATGTACTCCATATAATGATATTCGAAACGCAAGGATATATCTAATGCGCTCTCTTGACATGTGGTACATGCATTCATATGACTTCAGGCGCTAAATCCTAAAAAAAACAAAAAAACAATCCTACAAACAGTTCATGTGAATAAAAGACTTTGAAAAATAACAATTTTGCGACTCATTTTCCTGTAACACATCACACATGTGTTTACCACACTGAAATGATTTGAGAAGACAGCCAACTGGCTATAATGTGTATAATCTAGCAGATACTTTGGTTTTACTTGATGCGGACAATGTGTATTTTGCTTTTTGAGAAGGCATAAACAAACAACAAAACCACCCCTATCATGTTGATTATGTAATAGTTAATTATGTAATTAATTAACCAAGTGTTTAACTTGATTATACCCAGTATTGATATCATATACACCTACTAGCCTTGATCTTAGTTCATCTTAAAAAATATGGGAACGACTGGAAGAACTGGGATTATCCCAGGAGTCTGCCGACCAATTTGTCATTTTCAGTGTAAATGCTACTATATTACTGACAAATAAAAGATTTTTCAATTCAATTCAATTCAATGTAACAATATTTTATGTATAATCATTCATATGTACCTTGCGACGACTGTAAAGATTGCAACTCTAAAAACAAGACTCGTACAATACCTTTTCATTACAACTCAGGGGTGCATAATCGGGGATGTACATACCTGAAAATGAATAGAAAATTTACATTAGCATTGATACATATTGTAATAGTATGTATGTTTAATTTATATGAGAACGTACGATAAACAACAAATTGGACAATGAACTTTTCAGAAAGAAATTAAAAAACGGACTGTAAAAGAAAAGAAAATCCGGGAAGACCTATGCTAATTCAAAGGGGATTATTATCCTTTTTCCTGAAACACAAGTACAACTATTATAACTGTATATAAATGTTGAAATAAAACTATTATATTCGGGCGGGTCCTCCAAATACATACAAAGACGTTTTAGTAGCCCTGTATCAAAAAGGCCACACAAAATTGTCCAGGAAATCAGTCAAATGATTTTTAGATGAGTTGCAAACGAATGGAAGAAGATGTAGAGAATATTTCGCTTTTTACAATGTCAAAGCTTACCAAATTCGTTTTAACGGGAATATAATACATTTTACGGTCTTAATGGAATTATAACAGCACTTTGCGGTTTCAAAACGAGAGGACTCCCCTTCGTCTGAAGGAACTCTCAACTTTGGGCCTAGACTGGGTAAGTGAAGCTTTAAGCAAAACTTGTAACATGAACTAAAGCCATACGTCAGCACAGCCATCCTCCGTCTCCTTATCCCCTTATCAACAGCACCAAGAAAAACACGGCCCCTGCATGAATGTGATTACTTAAGACACAATTTACTTAATCATCTAATCCTTGTCCTGGCGTTGTAAGGCTTTCCCTCCTGCCTTGTCTGGTGCCGTACATTGTGCCGCCGTCTCCTACCGCTGCCAGATCTAATTCATCAAGAGTATGTAGCGATCCCACAACTTTATCGTTATCACTGTTGTTACTGCTGATATTTTTAACATTATGGGGGATGTCGTTGGAAAATGTACAATTTGCCTTCACCAATAATTATGGGATTTGCATAGCCGCCATTTTGAATCTAGACTCGCATGGAATTATGGGACTAATGGTACAGTTTAAAACCTATAAAAAACATGCCATGTTCAGCATGGACAATTTACCAATGCTCTAATATCAATATCCATGTGTTATACATGTTCCCATGACACAAGTCCCCATCTTTCCCATCATGCATTTGGTTTTCATAGATGATTTATACAAGCTCTGCTGTTAATGAAAACATTTTCGATGAAATATTGCCAAATATTTCTATGTCAGATTTCAACAGAATCCATCCCAGGATGCACTGCAGTTGACATGCGCAGTGAGACATCCAAGTCCCATATTGTCTCAAATAAACCAAGTTTATGTGATGTGTTTAAGGGAAATGAGTCAAAAGTCGCGGAAATGATGTTTTCCAGATATTCTTGCGTTTCTAATGTCATCCTATGGTGTACATTGGATTACTTTAGTAATATTTGTCTACCCAGAAATATTGCAATTCATATTCAGTATCTATTAAATATGAAACAATAAATGCTGGGTCTATCTAACATTCCCTCTAGGTATGAGGACTAAATGCAGTTATCCTTCAGACGTGAGATAAGATCTATCTGTTTACTTAAACGTACTGGTACCTTTGTGGATAATAACGTTGCTGGGCACATGCTCAGGAATGGTTATAGAAAAAAAACCGAAATAATAAAGTGGAAAAAACAACAAATCAAAAGAACCACTTTAGGTAGATTAAGTGACACTTGGAACAAGTTGCCCGAAAAAATAAGAACAATAGAGGGTGATATTGGATTCAAGAACGCGATAAAAATGTACTACTATGGTAAATTCATAGAATCTGGTTTGATTGAAATGTGATTGAGTGTTATGGTAATTATACAACGGAATGCTTGTAAGTAGTGGAATATTTTTTGTCTGACTATTTGTTCTCAGACGTCGGAAAAGTTCCTTAATGTAAAACTTTTGAGATTTCTCATATATATAAAACTGTTGCACTGAAGCTGTATTACCTCGCGAGTAGGCCCATGTGAAAAGTAATAAGAGATGATGACAAATAGTGTAAGATTGTAAAAGCTATAATTTAACGAGGTATGGAATATTCAATGGTCAGTATGTAAGAGCACGACGCGGAATTTTGTGTAATTGTTAATTGTTGTTTTTATTTGTACTACTGTTTTTAAGAAATTAGCCTGATCTAATCTAGAACTATCTGTATGCTATTCAGATATGTACCCACTTGTATCACTGTACTACTATTAGAAGTAACAGGAAACTAGAATAGTTTGATCAGTCGCTAAGCAGGTATAATGATTAATTTAAAAATTCAGTGTTGTAAAACTAGTTTAGATTCAGTTTTTTGTTCTTACTTCTTATTTCTTATTTCTTATTCTTTTTATGTACTAAATTTATGAGTTAACTTAGAAATATCTTGATGTAATTTAAAATTAAATTTAAAAATCAGGCTATTCTGGGAATATTCATACTGTCGTATGGAAATGTCTGTGTCCTGAATAAAAAAAATTTCAAAAAAAAAAAAAAAAAAAAAAAGTTGTATGGTTGGGATACTTAGTGTCAGAATTTCAACCAGAAAATAAAGAATCTACAGTGTGAACTAAAAGTTTTTTCCCATCGACATCCATAGTGACTGGCAGTAAAATTCCGTTGTCCCTAAAGAAAGTAATATGGTAACATCCTGTTTTTATTAGCTTTTAGTATTTAACCAAACATGTTCTCTCATGAAGACAAAGGTTGAAAACATACCGCGACCCCTTCTTTTTTCATGCATTAGGATCAGATTGTCAGAAAATGTACAATTTTTCGGTGTACAATGCCGGAATTGTTATTTTTTAAAGTGTTTTATACATATATTCACCAATCCTCTCAAATCACCCACATTCAAGACAAAAATAAGTTTCAAAATATAGTTTAACATAACAGAACAGATGCATTAAACCAACACAAAACCAAATACACTCAGATATACTCGGTACTCAGCATTTTTCAGCCTAATTTAGCAGAAGATACTAAATGTATAAAGCAGCCAATTGTACATTATCTGAAAATCTGACCCATTAGTTCCTTGAATTTCCGCCTGTAGCAGTGCTGACGACGCTGGTATTTACCTTTAACAAGAGAACAAAGACTTTCTACTAGTGTGTTTAGTTATGGGCACTTAATGCAGCTGTATGGTTGGAGCTTAATTTATAGTCGGTTCATGTCTAGGCCGAGCCCTGAGGGACTCGCTATATAGCCATGGAGCAACTCCCGGGGGAGGAGCGGGTAGACCCTGCCTGGGTCAGATAGGCAGCTGATAACTCTATAGCCTTGTCTCCCTTGTTCCATGATATATGGCTATATTGAATATATATGTAATAGGATATAGCAATACTTGGGTCAGATTTTCGGAGAATGTACAATTCACCTTCACCAATCTTCTCAAATAACCCACATTTAAGACAGAAATCAGCTTCAAAATGCAGTTTAACATAACAGAACTGATACTTTAAATCACTGCGATGCCAAATACACTCAGATATAGCCGGTATTCTTCATTTTTCAACCTAATTTAGAAGAATTTCCTAAATGTGTAGAGCTGCCAATTGTACATTTTCTGAAAATCTGACCCACTTATAGCAGCTGTTTGGTGAAAATGATTTTACTAAATTTACTGATATTATGTCTTAGCACTAGATTACTGAATATTCTGCTGAGAATTTGAAATATGGTCGGCCAAGAGAAAATGGCTGCCGCTGAGGGGTGATAATTTTAGCCACCAGAGAAAAGGATTTCAGTGGGTCTCCATGTCAAGTGCAGAGAGTGCAGCAGCTTTAATTCACGTATAGGGTCAAATTTTCGGAAAATGCACAATTTACCTTCACCAATCCTTTCAAATAACCAAATTTAAGTGAAAAGTGAAGTTCAAAATGCAGCTTAACACATTGAAAGAGATATTTTTAATCAATACATTGCCAAAGATACTCTGATATACCCATTATCTATCATTTTTCTGTCTGATTTAACAGAAGTTACCAAATTTGTAGAGCTGCTCATTGTACAGTTTCTTAAAATCTGACCCTATAGAGGGTATGAAGGGTACTGGTGGAAGGCTAACAATAGTTATATTATGTAGTAAGGCGGAGGAGGAGGAAGAAAAAGAGCAAGAAATTACATTATAAGAAGACATTAAAGCAAGTTTTTCTAAACTGGGTTAAATCTCTAGCTAGGAATGTGGAGGCATATATGCAATGTGAGGGTGAGTCATGGGGGATAGATCGCCTGAAGGATACATTCTACATCAGGGTGTTAGGCCTATTTACATACTGCAGGCAGGGATTCCTGCCCTGGGAATTGGCTTCTGGGTGAAGTCACCAGAAAATGTACAATTCGCCTTCACAAATTCTCTCAAATAATCCAGATTTAAGACAGAAATGAGGTTCACAATATAGTTCAAAATAAGGGAACTGATATTTTGAATCAACTTGATACTAAATGTAAACGAATATACCTCATATTTATCATTTTTCCCCGAATTTTGCTGAAATTAATGAATGTGCAGGGTTTTGCCAATTGTACACTATCTGCCTGTCTGACCTTGCTAGACGGTGGAGGGTGTTACTGCTGGCCAACCGCTTATGGCTGAACTCACAGACAACTTTTAGAAAATGATATCATTTTTCTTCTATTTTCTGTCCTCTTTTCCCCCTATCCATCTGTAAGTTACCTGTGAAAACCTTTTCTGCAATTCTTCTGACTGCAGAGTGTATTGTATTTAAATATTTTTATTCAGCCAGTCATTATGCATTTACACACTGTTTTCAGTTATAGCTGTACTAAATCAATCGAAGCAATAGAAATATTCGGAAAAAAAGAAAAAAAAACAACAAAAAACTCAAGATTAGCTAGTTTCTGTTTCGTTATAGCTCACTATAGGCGACCTGTCCACCCTTGTTTAATCAAGAAGTGGGAGAAGTAGCAGGGCACTGGAACCGAGCCTTAAATCCCATATTCGCCTAATAGCATTCCAGCATTAATAAGGCTACATGTGCAATCTTCTCAAGGTGTAATTATTGCCATGCCCTGGACGGTGGCAGAGTACTTATTTAATACTAAGAATTGAACAACTATACAGCCTGGATACAGCTCTTAGTGTGTGCCTGTATTTAGCCTGCCTCAGGGTGGCCGGCTGGTCCCCCATGTTCAGTGTGCACAATATAGCCCTCAGGCTATACACACACCCTTCCCCCACCCCCGCCCCGCCCCTCCTAACCTCACCATGCACATCAGCCCTGTACAATAACACCCGCTATTATGTACATTGTCAGGCTCTATGTCCCTTTCATTAATCATCGTCCCTGCTTTTTCTCATTCTCTCGTATTCCTCTTCATATTATGTGTACCGTAGCATGACTGTATGTACTAGATTTTAAAATGTTGTATTAAATATATTCTTACGTTTTCAAAGTCATATTATAGAGTATATTATAACTTAGTGAAATAACTTAAAACAACTATATACTGTTAATCTATATCTGATAAAACTTCCCTATGGGCATTTGAGTGCAATCATTGCACTCACTATTGCGTTCACATAGCGCAATGATTGTGCAATGTGACCGCAATGGGTGTAACCACTTATTGCGCTATGTGACCGCAATAGCCATTGCGCAATGAAAACGCTATGTGACTGCAATAGAAGGGGCTTTTTTTGCACTCAGAAATCTATTTTTAGCACAGCGGGAGCGTCGTGGGCCAGGCTTCAGGGGGGGACGGGGGTGGTCAATTTCGCGGGGGGGACGGGGATGGTCAATTTCGCGGGGGTGAAAACGGAAAATATTAGCTTTAATTATGGTTTGTTTGTATACAATATAATATTGCATTTACTGTACTGTAGTGTACCATGCTGTATGAAAAAGAGATGAGTTATTATCGGCGAAATTGAAGCAAGAGAAGACAAGACAATGGTTACATTATATACAGTTTCTCCTTTATTTGCATATCACATAAATGTAAAAGAGGGGTTATTCCCTCTGCAGGGAATACTGCTTGATATCTGCACCAGCTTTGGACGATACACATTTGTCAAGAATCATGAACAATAATGGCACACAACCTTGGGTGATAAGTCAAATAATATAAACTCAATAACATTGAGCAAAACCCTGTAACCTTGTACAATATACCATATTTATACATAAATGCATCATGAAATTAAAAAATATTCCAGTCATTGATAACAGAAATCCACTGCGTCAATTCTATATCTCCATAGAGAAAATAATTTAACATAAAATATTTTCAAAATTCTTATTTTTGCACTAAACAATATTTTAAAGAAAAGGAGCGGTATGGTCAGTTTAATGATGGTAATGTGGAATCCTAGAGGTTTATTGTACAGATGTATAATAACGTGGTGGTAACCTCTCTCTGCCTGCAGCTTACAGTGCGGTAGGCTTTTATAGCAAGGCTTCCCGCCCGCTGAGGCAGAGGGGAGGGGGTTCTCATTAGAGGGTACCCCCCTCTGGGCTGTAATGAAGAGACAAAGTATGGACGCAACGGGGTGTGTCCATTAATTATGAAGGGGTGTAAGCCTTTGTTATACATGAAGAACATGTATAGAAATATATTAAAACCTGTATTCGTTATACTTAATTAAAGAAATATTAAGTTAAATAAGTATGCTACAACGTGGTGTAACAAGTGGCCATAGTGGCCATAGTTTGTATGGAGAAATATACGACGTCCTTTATTTCACTAAAGACTCAAATTTCTGATTGAATTTTTAGCCTATATGATCGAGAATATGCTCAAGACAAACTATAAATGCCAAAATCTGTCAATCATATTTGGAAACACTCAGACCCTATAGCTCATAGCTTATGCTTAACAGCTTAACTCACAGAAATTCACCTGATCATCTGATGAATTTTAAACTAAATATTTTACTGAAATGAAAAATTAAATCAAAGTCAAAATGATCCACATCCACAAATCACTGTAGGATATCAACCTAGGAAGGGACATTACATATATTATAAAAGGGGAGGAGCGAGATCGGTACCTTTATGTACCTTCATGAATAACTTAACAGCTATAACCAAGGTCTACGAAGGCATTAATTCTATGATTTACAAGTGCCAAACTTGTACGATATCACAGTCCGGGTTAAGTTCTTTGTAGACATGGGTGCAGATCTCTTTACTATGCCATACACTGGATATAGAGATTGAGTCTTGGTCCACATTCGATGATTCTACAGTAGAAGTATTCGGAGACCCTGAACTTGTTCATACAAAGAGTATTATCTCTTTGTGTTGTCCTTTATTTGCTTCTTTGCACATGGATTTCTCTTCATGGAGTGTTCCTTTCACATTGTCCAAAGTGTTGTGGTCCATATCTGACTCCAGTTGGCATTGGATCGGGCATGTCATCCTGACAGCTTCTGTTTGAAGAGAGTAACAGTGAAAGACCTCATCAATAACAAATTCTAGACTGATGTCCACATATCTATATCACAGGTATTGGGGTCATAACCTATTTGATGGCACATTTTAAAGTGAAGTATGCAGAATATATACGCCCACAATAACTTTGTAAATATATGGTATTGGATGAGAAGTATAAGGCATTCCGATGTAAATTTTACATTGTTTAAGTTTTCTGTTAACATTAGGCTTGACGTGAACTACTCGACATAATAGGGCAAGTAAAATTGTCCAACTGAAATCCCTAAAAATATATATAAATTATGACTGAGCCAGAGGAGAAGGGGAGGGAATCAGAGATGGGGTTGGGAGAGAAAAACAGGTATGAAAAACAGAGAAGTGGGGGAGGGAAACAAGAGAATAGAATAGAATAGAGAAATCTCTTAGTCATCAAGGGTTTTACAATTATTGTTACAAATAGGTCGACCTGACCCTCTGGGTACCGTTTAGGATTTATACCCCGATCTTCCGGCCGTTCCCTTGACATTTATAGAATAAGCTAATATAAGGTACACAGTAAGGTTATGTAATAGTCATCAAAATAAAGTATAAAACATATAAAACATAACAATCCAGTACAGGATTCAATCGTGGCAAGCAAGTGCCACCTAAACTCCTGTGTGTATAAACATAAACACTAATAGTTTCGCCTATAATAGTAGGACTAAAATAATAAAATAATAAAGTTTTCCCCTTCTTGGGGAGAGGGCGGGGGTGTGTGTTTCATTTACTGTTTATTTCATACTTTATATGTGTATTCCATTGGTTTTCTGAAATGTTTCCTCGATTCTATGGCCTGTTTCTCAGTTGGTAGTGAGTTCCAGGCCATCTTAGCTTTATATAGAAAGCTGTCTTGATACAATGATGTTTTGGGCGATTAATTTTAAAATCTTTACTATTTTTTGAGTGGCTTCTGGTTGGAATATTTCTTTTGTCTAGATTCGAATCTGTTTGTGCTAAGAGAGGGGGAAGTGTGGGAGAGAGGGTGACTGTCGGGAGGACGGGTACTTTGCTAATATAATATATATATTATTTCAAGGAATATTTACGCTCATTTATCATCATTAATCATTTGTACAAGAATTACGAGAATGTTCAAATAAAGCTAAAATATATTGAGTCTATGTTATACAATTTTTAAAATGTTCACATGTTTTTGTGTGTAATATCCTTGTCAATTATGATGGCATAAACCTACAAATCCCGATGTGCAATTTCGAAAAGTGCACCAGTGCATGTAAAAGTGCCACTGACCAGTCACAAAAGTGCAATCCGCTCAAAAAAGCAGTTTTGCACCTGGTTTTGCACCTGATGCAACATGCATCATCAAATGCGTATCAAATTTATGTATATAAATCAGGTATCAATGCACATAGTTAGCTACATGCTACTATGGAACTATAAAAATCCATTTTTAGCGACATGTGACTCATTTTTTTAAAACACATCCCATATATTCATCTGTATAACCTAAACATTCATAGAAGTTCTATCACAAATAATAGTTCAAACCAAATCCACACCCACAACTACCATAAAATTCTACAACGCAATGAAGCTACAACAGTCCATAATACCTGCCACTGCTCCCTCACCTGCATGGCATTCACACCTAATGTCGCACATATCTGACACCCCACTCTCTGACACTCACACTGAGTCTCTGACACCCACTCATAGAAACCCCTCTCCACTAAACTAAACGATGTAATGCTACCTCCCCCGGATCTAATCCATCTTTTTATAATTCCTTCCACATTATTAATCTGAGATTAAATGACTTCCAGAATTATACCAATACACTTACACCACTACCAATAGTTTACGTTTGTGATATCATTATGCATTATATGAATTGCTTCTTGTGTGTGTGTTGGCATTTGGGGAAATCTCGTGGAGAAAATCAGAATTGTTGCTTCTCAGACCAACCAGACCCCCGCCCCCGCCGCATATTACCTTTTCAGAAACTCATCGTTTTCAGACATAAGAGCGGCCGTCACAGCCAACTAGTGGCTCTATAGGTATATCACAGCATTCGGGCTACACAGGCTTGATTGGTTGATGCACGGTTATAGAAATATATATTAACAAGAAAATACGTGGAAAAATTGCTGTTAATCCTAAAGTTTCTACAGCCTTCATAATATTTAAATGAATCTTTAATATTTCCACCATTTTGACTCTCAAACAAAGGGATGTATTCCATGTGTAGACTACGCCAACATGGTCGGGTACAAAAACCGTCACCATAAATTCAAAAATGCAAAATATACCAACGCACCCAACTAGAAAGATACTGCATGTTCTCAGCCGACTCTCAGGATTGTGGAGAATTATTTTTAAAATCCATTCATTATTGACATCTCTCTTTTTCATACCATATATCCCCATATGTTGCCATAATGGCACTCTAGGAATGTGATACCGCAAAACGTTAATCATTATCATTATTAAATCATTATAGTCTCATTTGATCCTCCATAGAAATCAGTCATGCATGCAAGGCCGGCATAGTGGGTCTGTAGTATAGCTAACTATAGTGACGCCTAGGACAGTATGTTACGTAACACTGAGCCACTACGGCACATGTTTAAATGTTGGAGGCAGGGAGGTGACGCAGCCAACACATGTTTAAGAGAATGAAATGTAATGAGAGGGACCAATACACCACACAGGTCCTCCCGTCATAATATTCCAATAAATGCTATACAAGGAAGCGGATATCTATGTACCCCGAGCACGTGTGTTTAATAATAATAAGGCTTACATCATTTCATAGGTTAGCTAAGGCATTAGCCAAATAACTGTTTACTTTGCCGCCATTTTGGATTGTGTAACGTTGCGTAAACAAGATTTAAAACAAGAAACCAGTGGTAGGCCTACAGTATTCACAAATGGGCCTTGCAGTCTCTCTAGTAGCATCTACCGATATTGTAAATGATAAAATACAATACATGCCTCTTACCTTAGATGAGATATGGAGATATCCGATTGAAGCTGTGAAATGTGCTGTCAGGTTTAAAAAGATGGTTCCAAACAATAGGCGTCACACTCACAGGCGTTTACACTAGGTGGCGCATCTGTTAACTATTACCATAGAATGTATAATGGCTCTTGTTTATAGCTCTCTGCTATTATTAAGTAGGTGATAAGTCATGTTTTTGATATTGAGCTATATTGGAAAACTTAGAATGGTAAAAGGAATGAAAATATAAATTTACATATAGTATTAGATAGACTTTGTAAGCTAAAAATGGTAATTACCGACCTAGGTATTAGCTCATATTAAAGGCTTTGTTAAAAAATGCACTCTCAGCTATACATGCGCAAATCTGCGCAATTTTTCCTTTTGCCGCATACACCAAGTATATGATCAACCCAAACATGTCCCTGAATATCTAAGAATTCTGAATCCATTAAAAGCATGTAAATAACAAAAGAAGTGGTGCATTATTCAATCGGTGCGCACCAAATGGACGTCCATTGGATCGTATATATATTGGAAATGAGGGTGCACTATATGCTAATGATCTCTGTTGAATTTTAAGTGCCAATCGTCAGACCATAGTCATGTATACAAGTCTATAATTGTGTCCCTACTGGTGATTCATTGCTCAATGAAGCAAAAACCCAACTGATGAGTATGTTTGTTTGTTTCTAACTGTGACCAATAACTTGATTGCCTATTAGAAACTGTAAAGCCTATTTTTATAAACCTTATTTTAAGTGCGACTTGTCTGATCAGAGTCATTTATACATGTCTATAATTATGCCTCTACTGGTGATTCATTGCTCATTGAAGCACAAACCTGATGGGTCTGTTTCCAAATAATAATACGCTTAGTTAGTCAGTCTGGGGTAGTGCATGCCTAGTATTTATACTATATTGCAATACACACCTTGATCTTGAAATGACTTTGGGAGTTGTGTTATACTTCATTATTTGAAAAAATCGACCGGCGACCAGTTTACATGTATTCCATAATTATTATTCATTCCTCAGTTATTGGGCCCATTGTATAACAAAACGCTTGTAAGTGACTCGCATCCCCTCGTATCCTATCGCATCTTTTTGACTTACGAGGGACTTACGAGATATGACAGACTTACGAGGGGTGGTTTGCATAACAACCCTCGCAACAATTTCGTAATTTGTATTAATCACCACATCGCATCTCCTCGTATCTTCTTGTATCTGAAGTTTTGATTGAATTGAAGAGTTTATTACGGTATTTGAACTTGGAATCAAGTAGCATTAGAAACCAATTATGTATGGTGTGGCAAGATTAGTATTAATGCTCTGGCACATTCATATATTAACATACATATTCTCATATGTAATTGTTTTGTCCCACATTGGAAAGAATATATAATTATGTGAAATAGGAAAAATCGAAAATATCCAAGACTTTTCTTTTTGGAATATCCTTTTCCTTTTCCCCAGTATCCTTTTCCTTTACGTTGGTAATATGTTGGCCATTGCATCATCCATATTCTCCCCTGCCTCTCCCCCTCTCTCTCTCCCTGTCCTTACACTACCCCTCTCCCCTGCCCTATTCTCTCTCCCCCTCTTCTCTTTAACCGCTTCTCCCTCTCCCTATCCAATTCCCCCCCTCTCACCTCCCCTCACTCTTCCCCTCCCCGTCTAATCTCTCTCCCTCGATCTCTCTCCCCTCCCCCCCTCTCCCTTCCTGTTTTTCCTTCTTTGCCATATCCCGCTCTGCACTCTCTCCTTCCCCTCTGTTTCTCCCCTTCCTCCTCTTTTCTCCTTCCCTGTCCCTTATATACCATGACTGAATGGTTGATTCACTTTGAGCGGGAAGAATACCCCAAGTCACAGGAGCAGATGGAACTGGGCAGGGACAGATGGAGGGACTGGACGAGGGACTGGACGAAGGACTGGACGAGGTATACTGGTGGAGGAGCAGGTACTGAAGGAGGTACAGGAGAAGGTAGGGGGTACTGGAGGAGGCACCCTGTCCAGAAATTCTACCCGCTAGTACTTTTGCTTGCTCTACTTATTTTATTGTCTGTTTTTGTTCTTATAGTTGTCATTTTTCTCACCTTGAATGACACTGCATGCCCACCAACCACCCATCCTTCACTCCTCCCATGTGTTAGTGTTTGATACCTGACTGCCTACCTGCCTAGTGTGTGTGTAGCCTTGAGGCAAGGCTACACACACACTAGTGGCAGGCAGTGGTAGGCAGTGGCAGGCAGCGGGAGGGGCAGTGGCTGGTGAGTGAGTGTAGTGTGTGAGTGAAGGTGCAGTGTGTGTGAGAGGGGTGGGATTCTAAACCAATCTTTATATTTAAAATTGCAACTTTCCTGTACCAGATTATACATAAGTTGTCCCCTAAAAAGGCATGAAGAGGAACACGACTTGCCGTACAGACAATGTAATGGTACCCATTTAGATGGGAAAACATAAAAAACAGGTCGATGGGTGTGAGTTCTGTCTAACTGAGAATACCAGGGGTAATGGAGCAACGAAAGGAGGTTTAAAGGTGGTCTAAATCCGCCCTATAGGGGGCGGGGTCGGTTGCGCTTGGTCCAGTGCCCCCTTCAGTACCTCCTCCAGTACCTCCCCCAGTGCCTCCTCCAGTACCTCCACCAGTGCCTCCTCCAGTACCTCCTCCAGTACCTCCTCCAGTATCTCCTCCAGTATTTCCTCAAGTACCACCTCAAGTACCTCCTCCAGTACCCCCTCAAGTACCTCCTCCAGTACCTCCTCCAGTACCTCATCCAGTACCTCCTCCAGTGCCTCCTCCAGTACCTCCTCCAGTACCTCCTCCTGTGCCTCCTCCAGTACCTCCTCCAGTACCTCCTCCAGCACCTCCTCCAGTGCATCTTCCAGTACCCCTTACAGTGCCTCCTCCAGTCTCCTCCAGTACCCCTTACATTAACTCCTCCAGTACCCCTTACAGTACCCATCCAGTACCCCTTACAGTGCCTCCTCCAGTACCCCTTACAGTGCCTCCTCCAGTCTCCTCCAGTACTCCTTACAGTACCTCTTACATTACCCCTTACAGTGCCTCCTCCAGTACCCCTTATAGTACCTTCTACATTACCCCTTACAGTGCCTCCTCCAGTACCCCTTACAGTGCCTCCTCCAGTCTCCTCCAGTACTCCTTACAGTACCTCCTAGATTACCCCTTACAGTGCCTCCTCCAGTACCCCTTATAGTACCTTCTACATTACCCCTTACAGTGCCTCCTCCAGTACCCCTTACAGTACCTTTCCAGTACCCCTTACAGTACCTTCCATAGTACCCCTAGAATACCTCCTCCAGTTTCCCCTCCAGTACCTCCTCAAGTGTTGCTTCCAGTTCTCCCTCTAGTACCTCCTCAAATGCCGCCTCCAGTACCCCCTACATTACCTATTCCAGGAGGTACTGAAAGAGGAGGAGGATATGTTAATTAATGTAGTAGGGACATCCTGGAAGAACTATGACTATAATAGAATGGAGCACCCATTACCAGACGTAAATTGCTGTCTAATTGTATCACATTGATCTTGAAATTGCATTCATGCATACATATATACGCATACATGCATATACATGCATACATACACACATACATGTATACAAACATACATGTATGCATGTATATGGGTCAGATTTTCATAAAATGCACAATTCACCTTCACCAATCCTTTCAAATAACCCACATTTAAGACAAAAATGAGCTTCAAAATGCTTTTTTACATAACAGAACTGATACTTTAAAGCAATGCGATACCAAATATACTCAGATATACCCGGTATTTATCAGTTATTTTTCAGTCTAATTGAGCAGAATTCCCTAAATGTGTAGACCTGCCAATTGTACATTTTCTGAAAATCTGACCCATATGTACACATACATACATGTATATGTATATCAATCTCTCTTTCCTCCCTTCACCCTATGTGTTCATAACTTTCTCTCTCATCTCCCTCCCTACTCTCTCTCCCTCTCTCTTTTCCGGCTATCAAACCCAGGTTACGAGGAGATCAGAGGAGATGCGATCACCTCTAGGAGCTCGTAGATATTTGCGAGAAATATGCGAATCAGAAATCCTTATGCACATGGAATCAATTTGCGAGAGAAATACGAGGCTCTAGTTACGAAAAGATAAGATTTTCGTTGCTTATACACGTGGATTCAACTTACGACAGACTTACGAAGACTTACGAGAGGCTCGCATTCCTTATACAACAGGCCCATTATGTCTGATTAAGCAATAGACATAAATAACATAGGCCTATCGGGGATTCAGTGAATTCAGTACAGCCGAGGCTGGGAACCTGTTGGGTTTACTGTTTTTGTTTTTAAATATAAGATTTTACATTTTACAGTTAGTTGACATATTGTTGTACAATTTTTTTTTCAAATATATTAATTTGAATAAGTCGAAATTCGAATTTGTACAAGCATGAACGATCAGCAAACCTCTTTATTCTCTAACATTAATTGTTCCCATGAATCATTTCAAAAGAAATCTAAAATTGATTATAAAATAGCTTAGGCCTAGTTACCACAAAAGGTAACGAAGTAATGAAGTTTAAAGAGTATTTATTCCTGGTACAGATATACAGAGTGATGGTATAACCTTGGTTTTGATCAGGCCGGCAACTAGCTAGATAGGGCCCCAAGCAGTCTCTTATATCTGCAATAGATATGCAATGACCATTGCGCAATGGTAGCGCAATAGAAATACACTGGTATTGCAGTCGGAATTCTTGTATAAAAAAATAGGCAATAATTCAATGGGAAAAGATCCTTTAGCGATCTAAATAATAAATGTAACTTGATGATTGTTGTAGAATGTAATATAGCAAAGGAATAAGATACTGCAATGCCAGTGCAATGGTATTGCACTGCCATTGCACTCAACTAGAGACTTGACTGCAATGGGAGTGTAATTCTATTGCACTGGCATTGCATTGCACTCCATTGCACTCCATTGCACTCGTATTGCAGTCGCCATTGCACTCCATTGCACTCCATTGCACTCAGTGCCCATAGGGTTATGGTAAAGCTTCAATGAGAAGCCAAGAAAGTACAAAAAAGAAAACACACAAATGTACTGCTTAAAGCATTATCTAAAACCTGTATCTTTCCATGCTCACTTTTTTAAAAAAAAGAGTCCTTGACATGATGTATATTAAGGTAAAAAATACAGGTAGTGAATCATAATTTTCTTCCTCTCACAAAAACTGTATCATCAAAGAAATGAGAAAGGGTACGATGTAAGAATATGTGTTATCGACCCAGAGAAAGCACGTTTTGTTGACATATTGAATAAAGTTGTTTTAAAAAAAATAGAGTATATTTAGCTACTTTACAAGTAATTTTCCACTTGCAAACGTTTTTGTCAAAAATTAAAATATCGAACCTAAAATAGGAATGCTTACTTTTTGTCTAAATGTTTACTATAATTAGAATCGACCTGATCTCATCTTTTCAAATATGATGATATCTCAAAATCGATCAAAAGCCCCCATGCTGTATAAAACACTGTATAGGTGTTTTTCCCTGGTACTAGGGGAAGACCAACGTAAGGCCAACTAGTCAAAATGTCAAAAAGAAATAATATAAAACAATATTAGCCCCATGAGAATTTGTTTTAACTTTTAGAGAGCAAAGACTGAGAACAGTACATTATTGTATAATGTATCACTTAAAAAATCTCTAAAATTAAACAACTTCATCATGTATTAATTAATGACAATTCCCAGCCAAAAACAAAAGTTTTCATTTCTATTCCTTCTTTGCTAAGGGCATGGAATAGATAATAAATATACCATGCCACATCATAACGGGTAAAAACACACGCGGTACAAACTTATACGCCTTTTCTTTCAGCTGAAATTAGCCATTAATACAACTTCCAAGCAATGTCTCCCTACGGACAAAAGCCCCTACAAACGGAACAAATAGGAGGCACAATTGAGTAGTCCAGAGTAAAAATCAATCAGAGGCAACTAGCCATACATACATCGCATTAATTCTGCCTGAGCCGAGCTTTGATGGTAAGCTCCGGCACAAGAGTGGACCTACGGGCATAGACCTTGTTATCTGTAGGAAACCAAATACACAAACTCATTAGTGAGGCCTTCTTCTATTAAGCGGGGAGTAATTAGGTGTGAGAAACTATATCACTCTCCTTCTGGTTTGAAATGGTTCTATGGGCTTATCTGGGGAAAACGTGTACACCACTGGTGGAGAATCGCACGGTTGCTTGCCTCTGAAAGCCCTCTGTGTTTGGCACAGGTTTATGGGTCATATTTTCAGAAAATGTACAATTCATCTTCACCAATCTTCTCAAATAAACCAAATTTCAGACGAAAATAAAGTTCAAAATACAGTTCAACCTAACCAAACAGATTGCTAGAATTAATGCAATGCTGAATATATTCGTATTTACCTAGTATTGACCAAATTGCAGCCTAATTTAGCAGAATTTGCTAAATGTGTACAGCTGCCAATTGTACATTTTCTGAAAATCTGACCCGTATAGCTTACTGCAAATCTATTTAAAAGTTGCAATAATTCAATAATATGTAATTTTATATGTTATTAATATATTTCTCTATTCAAATCCTAGTGTTTAATATATTGCCGAAATGCCTTGAGATCTTGTGAATAAATCAGTGTTAGAAATATAAAATTCAATTCTGAGACACATGACTCATTTGTCTGTAACACATCTCAAATTATGTACAAAAATAGTTGCTGTATTCTAATCCTAGAGTTTATTATATTACCGAAATGCCAACAACAATTCATAACAAGGCCGAGTGACCTCCGCCTTAAGTGTTAGTTTAATAGATTTAGTAAAACCAGAAGGATTGAACTGACTTAAAAGTCGCAGATACCATCATATTTGGAAAGATGAAATGAAGTGGATTCCACATCCATAAGATATATTTAATGCACTGTCTTGAAATTTGGTATACATATTAATATTGAAGTACCAGCTACCCCCAAAATGAGAACATTCCTACAGAGAGATCTTGTGAATAAATCAGTTTTAGAAATATAAATTCTGAGACACATGACTCATTTGTCTGTAACACATTACAATTATGTACAAACATTTAAATAGGAATAGAAAGAAACGTGTATATGTTCTGCCTTCTCAGGTTATGCAAATGGTGTATATGGGTCAGATTTTCAGAAACTGTACAATTCATCTTCACCAATCTTCTCAAATAACCCAAATTTCAGACGAAAATAAAGTTCAAAATACAGTTCAACCTAACCAAACAGATTGCTAGAATCAATGCTGTGCCGAATATACTGGAATTTACCTAGTATTGACCACATTGCAGCCTAATTTGGCAGAACTTACTAAATATGTACAGCTGCCAATTGTACATTTTCTGAAAATCTGACCCATCTATAGTGAAGATCCATCAAGTGGGACTAAACCAAATACTCCAACTCATTACTCAGTCCTGCTTCTACTGAACGATGAGTAATGATGTGTGAGGAGAAACAGGGATGAGCTACTGCCTATATTACCATATATTAAAGGCAAACGCTACTATCTAGTGGAAAATGAAAATAAATGTCATTTTTCTGAAACTTTGAAATTTGATTCTTGAAGTGTTTCTGGTCATAAAGATGGAAAAAAATCAATGGGTCACCGTGCTCAATTTTTGATTAGAGTGCTTCAAAAGTTGGTATCTCAAAAGAACCAATGAGGATCAAAAGGGGGGCTCATTTTGGAGTACCTCGACTTCATAGTTCATATTTGCTATTTATATTCCCTCAATTTAAGTAAGGTTAACAGTTTTAGAGAGAGTATTATTTTGCCAATAATTCTATGCCTCTTTTTTATAGAATGCATGGTTATTTTTATTCTGAAAACAAAAAATATGAAATGCAAATTTTGAATTAAAAACTCGAAAAAACCCACTTTTTTTTCACTAATTTAATAAAAACATTTTTTCTCTCTCTCATCGAAATTAAATGTCATTTTTCTGATTCTTTAGTATATGGTTCTTGAAGTATGTGTGTTCATAAAACTGAAAAAAAAATAATGGGTCACCGTGCTAGTTTCTGAATTATGGGGCTTTGAAACATGGCATGACAACCATAAAATCTGCTGTTTCAATGTGTTCTATGTTTCCTAAACATGTCTATTTCAAACAGCTACAATTATTTTTTTAGCATGATGACATACATTTTTTTCCCTATATATGTGTAGAATATTACCTGCACTATATGTGTAGAAAATTTTGGGACATTAGGAGTTTTCATTTTTGTTTTATTCCCAAAACCGTGAAAGAAAAATGCAGCACTTCCCAATAGACTTGCATACTAAATGGGTACAACTGAGGGTACCCACAGTTAGCTCATAGCAATGTCTATTTCAGACAGCTATAAAAAAAAATCTAACTCGATGACATATGTTTTTTTTCCTTTTAATATGTAGTATATAACCTGCACTATATGTGTAGAAAGTTTTGGGACAGTAGGAGTAGCCATTAATTGTTTGTTTTATACTATAAAACATGAAAAAATGGGCCGTTTCCTCATAGACTGCAGTGCTAAAGCAATAGTACGTAAAATGCCCGTATATTTGGTATATGGAAAAGGGGGGCGTGGCAGTGAATAGTAGCGTTTGCCTTTAATATGTATACTTGTGTGAAATAGTTCTATTAGCCTATCAGGCCAAGGCAAGTAGGCCTTCGGTTGGCAATCCCCCGTTAGCTTGCTAAAAATCTTTTGATATTCTACCCAAATTCCTCACACTGTGACTTATAGGGCTGAATATTCTGCTGCTCTTGAATTTGTATACAAGAACCTGAAGTCGAATCGCCGATACAAAAGAGAGGGCTGGTGAGTGATATTTGAAGCTACCAAAGGTAAGGATTTCGGTGGGTCCCCAAAATGTAAATGTATACCTCCGATAGCCCTGTAACACGAACAACCGAACAAAATACTCCAAAGTTTATGTCAAATGACTTTTAGAGGTTTTAGTTTTTCACTGATGTGAGCAGTGAGTGAGTGAGATTATCAACACATTGCAGGTTATAACAAGGGTGGGGGAGCTGAGAGGGAGGCAGTTTATGATCATACCCAGGAAATAGAGATAGAGAAGAAGGGACAGAAATCCGAGAAAAGAGACAGAAAGGCACTTTATGGTCATACCCTGATGTGAGAAGGGAGTGCAACTTTAACATACATATAAACATTAAATATTAGATATGGAACTCTTGTTTTAAGAGTGCACCTATATGTGATCCGTTTTAAGAAAATTAGTCATAAGTCGCAAAAAAATCGATTTTGAGATATCACCATATTTGAAAAGAGGCTATCAAGGTGATTCCAATGATAATAAACACTAGGACACCTACTAAGTATTTCTAGATTCAAAGTTTGATATTTTCATTTTTGAAAAAAAAAGTTTGCAATGTTTCTAGATGGGTAATTACCAGCGAAGTAACTAAATATACTCCATACAAAGGCCTTCAAAACGCAAAGATATATTTGATACAATGTCCTGAAATTTGTTACATGGATTCATACGACTATAACTGCTGAACCCTATAAAAGCAGAACATTTCAATAAAGAAATTGTGTAAAAAACACTTTGAAAAACTCATTTTCCTGGAACACAGCACATATGTAAATAAGGTTTGGGAGAGGGGGGTGGGGGGTGGGGGGCTGTTGCAGGGGGAGGGTAGACATAGACAGGGGAAGCTGGCCTATTGTCACTGATAAAAGCTAGTGACTGGAGTAAGTAATAGGGGGCGCCCTATCAGTGCTTGCCACTCATCCCATTAGGGGGCACCACAAGTCATGTCTTTGATCAATTGATTTCCGGTTCCGTTATGCGCGAGACTAAGGTTGACTTAGCCTGGATTGGGGAGGAGTAACTACATCACAGAGGCCTATTGCAGCGAATAGTGATCTATACAATTCTGTCTTATAAGGGTTATGGTACTTTTATGGTTCATGCAAATAAAGGATACAGACATATATCAATTAATTAAGGTATTGGATAGCAAGGAGATCCACCATGAATAAGATATTTGGAGTGTAGTATAGTAGTTGAATATACTTCTTAGGGCAACCTCAGATATGCATAGGCTACTTCAATTTACATAGCCTTTAACTTAGGTACGTTTATTCATGCTACTAACTGCGCTAAACAATCCCTAATTTGTGATGTGTTATAGGAAAATGATTCACAAGTCGGAAAAGAATGGATTTTGAGATGTCATCATATTTGGAAAGATCAAATCAAGCCAATCCAAATGATGGTAAACATTAGGACTTCTATTAGGTTTTTCTACATTTGTTATTCCACATTGTATTGGAATATATATATAATTGCTTTTTTTTATTGAGCTTGAAGTAGGCCTACAGTATTTCACAGATGAAACACCTGGGCGCTTATTTAAGACAACATGACTTAAGGGAGTTTAGTGAGAGGAGTCTGGGAGCAGATGAGAGGTCCGTCCTCATCGTTTTTTCCCATTGATCCCACATCTTATCTTAAGGCTACCACACCTTGGCTGATTTCCTGCTCCTCCCCGGCCACCATACACACACTTCTATGGGTGAAATCGCCAGAAAATGTACAAGTTGCCTACAGTAATTCTCTCAAATAACCCAAATTTTTCAGATTCAAAATTCAGTTCAACATAACATTTTACTATTTGAGTGAACTCGCCAGAAAAAGCACAATTGGTCTTCACCAATCCTCTCAAATAACCCAAATTTAAGACAACAATGATATTCAAAATTCAGTTCAACATAACCAAACAGATTGTTTGAATCAAGGCAATATCAAATATACTCAGTATTTATCATTTTACACCCTTATTTAGCAGAATCTTATAGATGTGTAGAACTGTAGATTGTACATTTTCTGAAATCTGACTACTATAGGGCATGTCTGCCACCTTAACCTTAAACCTCAATCCTCACTCCAAGTTAAACAGAAAGAAATAAGAAGGGATTATGAGCTACTAAATATTATAAAAATTCCAAATATTCTAGCCCGGTGAGACATGTCATACAAAAAGATGCCATAAAAGAGGAGACTGAGGAGGACTTACAAACATATATCAAGGTATTGGATAGCAAGGAGATCCACCATGCTTAAGCTATTTGTAGTATGTAGTAGTAGAGTGTAGTATAGTAGTTGAATATACTCCTTAGGGAAACCTGAGATATACATAGGGATCAGATTTTCAGAAAATGTACAATTGGCAGCTGTACACATCTAGTAAATTCTGCTAAATTACAATTTGGTCAATACTAGGTTGGTTGGGTTACAATACTTTGGTTGGGTTGAACTGTATTTTGAACTTTATTTTCGTCTGAAATTTGGGTTATTTGAGTCGATTGGCAAAGTTGAATCCAGCGAAAATACCATCATGCTGACGAAACACAACTAAAGGTCCATTCCCATTACCACGACCAGCCGGCCGATACTTGCCGGCTGTAATACTTTAACATTGTGTTTTCTGCCGTTCTATCTATTTTATTGTAGGTTTACTTACAACATTTTACTGTACCATGTGAATATCCATTCTGTGTGGTATTTCGGTTAGTGAAATCTGAGAAATTAATTTGAAATAAGGAAGGTTCTTTTCTTTAATTCTATCGGTGATTCTGATTGATTTCGACTCTGCAACCCTATTTCTCGATTTCTCGATACCACTCATGCAGAGAGGAGATAACGCTAGCAACCACACAGGATAAGATATTGCAATCTCAAGTGACAAGATGTACCTTCAGAAGTCATCTAAAATGACACCTCAAAGAACCCGAAGCCTACCCTCAGAACTCCTACTTTTCTATTAGGTGGGTTTGGATAGAATCAAAGGGTGCGATACCCGAGGGAGAGGGAAGAAGGAGGAATTGGAGGAACCCCACCACAACCCCCATGCCCCAACCCCCCATCACCATTTCTCTTAAAATTTTCCTAATATTTTCTTTTTAATCTTCTTAATCTTAAAGTAGGAATAAGGCGAGGGAGGGACGGTTGGTCAGGGGAAGGGTGAGCGAGGGGTCAATCATTACTTCTCAAGTATAATAATATAGAGTTAAATATCACTTCACAAAAGGCCACTTTCACTATACTTCTTACTTACTGCTACTCACAGCACACACTTCAGTCATTATGTAATGTCCTGGAGACATATCAGTGTTTAATTATCATGTTCTATCATGTAAACCAGAGGCACCCCGAACTGGGTGAAATTGTCAGAAAATGTACAATTGACCTTCACCAATCTTCTCAAATAATCCAAATTTAAGACGGAAATCAGGTTCAAAATAGAGTTCAACATAACCAGACAGATTTATTGAATGAATACAATACAGAATACACTCAGATATACCTAGTATTTATCAATTCTCACTCTAGTTAAGAAGAATTTGAGAGATGGGTAGATGGGTAGATTGTGCATTTTCTGAAAATCTTACCTACTTCTGATTTGCCGTTAATCAGTATGACGTTATTCCATGTACGAGTATTACCCAATCTGACATGTGGGTCAGATTTTCAGAAAATGTACAATTAAACTTAGCCAATCTTCTCAAATAACCCAAATTTCAGACGAAAATAAAATTCAAAATACAGTTCAACCTAGAAAAACAGATTGCTAGAATCAATGCAATGCCAACATATACTAAAATGTACCAAGTATTGGCCAAATCTCAGCCTAATTTTGCAGAATTCACTAAATGTGTAGAGCTGCCAATTGTACATTTTCTGAAAATCTGACCCATGTATTCATCCTTGGTGGATACTACCTAACCCAATTGGACTGCTCCCTCTGGCGTCATTTTATTTCCTCAGAAAAGCACTTAAGGCATGGGGGGAGGGAGGGGGAGGGGGAGGGAGGGGAGGGAGGGGGAGGGGGGAGGGAGGGGGAGGAGGAGAGAAATAAAACCATTACAAACAGCCTCTTGACAATATTACATTTCCTCTCACGTTCTGCTTGTGCATGCAAACCAGGGTTGGACCACCTTGTGTTGTTGTTGAGGAGATGCATTGGTAAGAATGTACCTGCTACCTCTGCTGCCTCTTTTAAAGAGTTTTATTCACAGTATTTCTTTGTAGGAATGTTCTCATCTTTAGGATATGTAGAGTGTTTCATCGTCGGAATACATCTGTAAATTTTCAAGACAGTGTACCAAAGATATCCTTGGGTTCCTAAGGTCATCGTATGGAGTATATATTCAGCTGCTTTCTAGTAATAGTCCACCCAGAAATATTGTGTGACTAAATCCACCTAATGTATTTGGATATGTATCGGTGTTGGGAGAGGTGGTGGGGGTGGGGGATCAAGAGGCTAGGTATTGGGCCACTGACCGTTAGACTAATGGTCAAAGTTCATATGGATAATGATATAACCGCCACTGCATGAAGTTGACCTTAAGGACAATGCGGATTGTGACTGATGCAGCAGAGTGAGGAGTCGCTGAATAACTAATCCAAGCAGAATAATGTCTTACAGGAACCGGTGAGGCTACGCCATATGGGTCAGATTTTCAGAAAATGTACAATTCACCTTCAGCAATCATCTCAAATAACCCAAATTTCAGACAGAAATAAAGTTCAAAACACAGTTCAACCTAACTAAACCGATTGCTAGAATCAATGCAAAGCAGAATATACTTGAATTTACCTGGTATTGATCAAATTACAGCCTCATTTAGCAGAATTTACTAAATGTGAACATCTGCCGATTATACATTTTCTGAAAATCTCAGCCTCATGCTCTTTCCTCATCTCCCTCTCCTCAGGTGCCATCTGCCACGACTGCCAAGGTGGCAGCTGACTCTGACAGACGCCTCGGGTTGTCAGAGTGTTAAGGGCCTGGTCCACTAAGCAGATTCTCATGCGATTCTCCTATAATTTAGTTCAAAAGAGTCCTCTGCGGCGCAAAATCGCATGAGAATCGGCTTAGTGTGCTAGGCCCTTAATGCAATAGTGTAAAAAATATAGAGAAAACATGTTATGTTTAACATGCAATTTTTAATAGTGATCTCATGTTAACAGCCAGGTCTTTACATGTTTCTATAAGACAAGATTTCATCTTTCCAATCATGCATTTGGTTTAATAGATCATTTTACACAACCTATGATATTGATGAAATCATTCTTGCATTTCTGATCAAAATATTGCTACATATGTCTATGTCAGATTTGAAATAAATCAATCCCAGCATGCACTGTAATAGGCATGCTCAGTGAGAAATACAAATCCCCTATTATGTACCATTCACCCGCTAATTCCTACCTTGCTATAAGATTCGCATTTTACACTTATTTCGGTCAGAATTTCAGAAAATGTACAATTCAACTTCACCAATCTTCTCAAATAACCCAAACTTCCCACAAAAATTAAGTTCAAAATACAGTTCAACATAACCAAACAGATTGCTAGAATCAATGCAATGCCGAATATACTTGAATTTACCTAGTAGGCCTATTGGCCAAATTGCAGCCTAATTTAGCAGAATTTACTAAATGTGTACAGCTGCCAATTGTACATTTTCTGAAAATCTGACCCATTTGTGATTCCCGAACACAACCGTTTCATGTTCACCAGCCCTCTCCCCAATATGCTCCCTTCCAGCTACCTTCAACTCCCGATGCAGGATATATAAAACTCAATTTGTAATAAAAGGCCTATGGGGAGAGATGGCAGGGGCTGGTTGGGGGACACGAGGGAGGAGATGGGTGATGTAAACAAATCACGACCTGCCTATCTAGCCTCCTCCTCCTCCCCACGCGCCTGCGCACTGGGCTGTCAGTTACAGCTCAGGCTATGCTTGGCCTCATCGTGTAATCTTTGTAAGAGGGGTATATTGAGATATGGTGGGGTGATGGGGGGGTAAAGGGGGTATATAGAGATATGGAAGGAGGAGGGGGATGGGGGGTAAAGGGGGTATATTGAGATATGGGGGGGGATGGGGGGGTAAAGGGAGGTATATTGAGATATGGGGGGGGATGGGGGGTAAAGGGGGTATATTGAGATATGAGAGTGTGTGGGGGGGAGGAGTGGAGTGATGAGGAGTAAATGGGGTATATTGAGGTATGGGGGTGGGGATGGGTGGGTAAAGGGGTTATATTGAGATATGGGAGTGTGTGGGGGGGGGGGGAGGTCGAGGGGTAAAGGGGTATATTGAGGTATAGAGGGTGGGTGGAGTAAAGGGGGTATATTGAGATATGGTGGGGGGAGGGGGTGATGAGGGGTGAAGGGGGTATATTGAGATATGAGGGATGATAAGGGGTAAAGAGGATATATTGAGATATGGTGGGGGGAGGGGTGATGAGGGGTAAAGGGGTATATTGAGATATGGTGGGGTGATGGGGGGGTAAAGGGGGTATATAGAGATATGGAAGGAGGAGGGGGGATGGGGGGTAAAGGGGGTATATTGAGATATGGGGGGG